>JAXIVJ010002733.1:62500-104341 GCA_036785665.1 Chirona hameri | reverse complement strand
AATGGTTTAGGCTCCAGAGCTCATCAAACGTCAAAAAGGCTATTTTTACAAAAAGTTTTTTCTCACAAATATCTGTTTACCTAATAACGACAAGGCAATGATTTTGATGTCATCGTGTTTGTCTCGTCAAGGCGCTTCGACTTATATTAGTGTTGATCAGGTTAGGTCAACTTCAAAATTTGACCTCAGGTCAAGGTCAAGTGGTGACCCAAGTAGGTCATGTTGCATATGGGAAGACGTGCCTCGACGAGACAAACACATCGGTGTCGGTTTCACTTGTCTATCGTCATTATGTCGGAGAGTTATTGACATTCAACTGTTGGTGACCTCGGATGACCTTGGCTGACCCTGTAGGGGTCACTGCACAAAAATGGCACCTAGGTCATCAAGAATGGCCTATAATAACATGATCCAGAAGGAATTAGACTTATATCTTGCGTATCCTTGGAATAGGAATCATTTGAATATTTTCCTATTGACTTATAATGGGGAATTCACGAAATTGACCCGATCTTGGTCGCTGATATACAAAATCCAAGATACACGAATTGTAGATATATATGACCTTATGAAATCCTGTAAGTGTAAAACCGATCATCAACCGATCGATCAGTGTAAAACCACAAACTGTGACTGTGGTACGCAGTGTTGGATTTGTGTTTCATGACCTGAGAGCCCGGAGAGCAAAAATCCATAGGTGGAGAGTACAATTTTATTGTTTGAAAATTAAAATTATTAAGATTATTAGGAAGATTTAATTGATTTCGTCTCACTCCCAACGGGCTTCGCCTACTTACAGGAGGCGCTCCTGCTCCTCCCTTTGGGATTAGGTTTGCGAGGCCTTTCTCAAGGGCCACACCGGGTCGGACGAGACACCAACGCGGGTGACTAGGTGGGAGTCGAACCCACAGTTGGTGCGGTCTCTGCACCAAAGTTGTCCACTGGACCACCCCGGCCAGATTATTGGATTATTTATAAAATTCCTGATTTGTAATATATATTAAATCGTTATGAGGAAAATTATTTTATTTTAACTGCATGTCAGGCGAAAAGACAGCAAATTTCCAGAAAAAAAATATAGAGCAAAATTATTTGGACCTCAAAAGTCCAGAAAATGGGAAAAAATGCCAACGCTGGTGGAACGACCACAAGTTTTGTTTGGAAGGTGGGGTCACGTGACCTGGTCTAGTGACCTGACCTGAGATGACCCGTGGTATTTTTTTACATAATGTGTGCAATTGATGCCCAAACAGCTGTGCCAAAAACGGCGGCGCTGCGCGCCGCCGTTTTTCGCTATCCTCGAAAAACCTGGGGGAGGGGGGTCTTAAACACCCCCCCCCCCTCCCCGGCACGGCGCAGGTTAAATCTACAACCTTATTTAATTTCTATCAGATTTCCTTTCAGCTGGCTGTCCTTCCATTATGTTGGAAGGACAGCCAGCCTCTTATGTTGCCTCTTATGTTGCCTCTTATGTTGCTTTCAATTTCTCGTCATATAGATACCCTAGTGCAAACTCAGCACAGCACAGTTTGGCAACTTTCTTATAATAAATGGTTATATGGTTTAAATGGTTATCTGCATGCTGCATACTGCAAATCTCAAATGAAATTTGCAGCATGCAGAATGCAGATCTTGCAACCATTTATGACCTGATAAAATGACCTTGTACCAATGGCGGATCCAGGATTTGTTTAGGCTAGGGGCTTCAGGCCCGAGGGCGGCATATTTCCTCGGTGACAGGGGCGACATGGTCCAGAGGGACGCCAATAGCCGTTTACACGAAAGATTATTGCGCTGAAAAGTTTCTGAAAGATTCTGAAGGTTTTGACAAAACCACACAACTTTTACATGCGATTTTTGGCTAGATATAAATGTCCCTCATAATTTTGTAATATGTTGGTAGGAATGAAATATGTTGACGAAATTGCGGTTTGGTGGTAATAAGCAAGATAAGTATTGATAGAATCTTCCAGAAACTTTCAGGAAGTTTCAGGAAGATTCTATCAATACTTATTACCACCAAACTGTAATTTTGGCAACATATTTTATTCTTACCAACATATTACAAAATTATGAGGGACATTTCTAGCCAAAAATCGCATGTAAAAGTTGTGTAGTTTTTCCAAACTTTCAGAATCTTTCAGAAACGCAATAATCCTTCATGAAAACGGCTAATATGGAAATTAAAAGGGTAAAATATGCCTCTTCCTTAAAGGGACTGTCCCACCTTTGTGAAAGTTGTCGAATCACACGTAATTGTATGTCTACATGTCAGGCGAGGTCAGCTGAACATGTTCGTGAACTTTTTTTCCGAAAAAATGCTTATCTTGGAAGATATTCAACTTTTAGTTTTAAGCGGAAAGTTGGGTTGGTGACATATTACTTTTTTAATAACAGGAAAATCCTTTGTGCTGCCAAATGTTTGGCACAATTTTGTGTCGACATCTATTGCGCAGAAAAAGCGAACCACCCGGTGTCTAGATTGGCTTAGATTGCGAACTATCACCACCCGGGGATCGGGAAATGAAAGACGAAAATATTCCAAGGCTGACCTTAAAACAGGTCGACTATCATTACCAGTTGGGTAAAGAGACGACGCTGTCGGTTTAGAGGCCCTATTCAAATACACATGGGCCTTACTTTTTACAGATGTCAAAATCAAACTCGAATATCTTTTTGATTAGATCATTGTGGTTGTTTTAACTGCTACCATACTTAATTTTAATGTCAAGCCATCAAAATGGCTATCTCAACTCAAATATAATGTTAAGGTGGGATAGTCCCTTTAACCCGCGCCATGGGGGTGTGGGGGGGGGGGGGGCAGAATCTGCACCTCCCGGATTTTCTCAATAACTTGAAAACTATGATAGATATCGACGTGAAACGTTCCGTACCTTATGTTGCATCCATTATACGTCTTCTCTCAACATGTTGATGTCATTAAAGGGAATAGGCACATTGAAAGTTGTCTTGAAATTCAACCATACGGTGCATCTTGAGCTCAAAACTACGAATATGACTTTCCTTTGGACAACTGATGGATATATGTGGAGAAAGAAGTAAGTTGCTCTTTCTATTTCACGAGAAATCGTACGATAGCAACTGGCGTTCTGGCTCCGCCCCGCTCCGCCTGACGCCAAGTACAGTCTCTGACCAGGGGCCGCCCGGGCGGCTGAGCGGATAGTAACGAGGCGTCGTGATCAGAGACTACGTCGTGATCAGAGACTACGTCGTGCCAGAGAGTGTACCTGTCTCCGGCGGCGAGCGTTCCTGTCCCGATCGTGGCCTGGAACAGCGGACATGACATGGTAATTCTTTCACCACAACCCATTTTTAGATCTGCTCTACAAATCTGCTATCTCAGTCCAAAACCCCATGGTAAAGGTGAACTATTCCCTTTAAAATTGGTGAAGTAGTTTGGGAGATAATGACGTTTTAGTGACGTCAGGTCATGCCATTTTTGGTGGGAAAACGAAAAATGTTTGAAAAACCGTAGAAAACCGTAGAAAAAAAAACGTAAGGCAAATTGCAAATACAATTGTCAAATGAAAGAAATGGAATTCTCTTCAAAATGGGTATCTCGGATTAGGCATTTTTTAGTTTTTGACCTAAAAAACTGATTTGTTTAGGAAAAATTCCACAAAATCTTAATTTTCAAAGATATAAAAAACGGATTATATATTGGATAACCAAGTATGAACGATACCCACACCAAATTTCAAAGTAAAATCTTTATTTTTGACTGACTTATGGCTCCCAAGTATGATTAACTCATGACGTTTTTCTATTGCATTGTATGGCTTTTAATTAGCAGATACGGGCAAATAAACGCCACCACTGTAATTATTAGACAAAACTGGTCTAGAAACATTACTTTTTGTATTTATATTAATCAATTTCAAATTTAGACCTTATGCAACCTGACCTTGACCTGAACTTCGCCTAAGGGCCATTATATGGGGTCAGGGTATGAAAATGGCTACTACTATCAAATTATACATGTACAATAACCCATAAAATATGTGTCGCATGACTTTCGTAGACCTTTTACCAATAGTGATATTTTCTGACCTGCCTTTGCTTACAATCTCAATTTCCATTATGTGGAAGATGTATTATGCCTCTCAGGGCACTTTGTGCCATAATAGTTGCAATATAAGGCTTTAAATGGAAAGTACAGCAAATCAACCCAAATACCTCGATTTTGACATTTCATCTGACTGTGACCTTATTTCGAACATTTCACGTATGCTTTATATGCGTCTCATTAAGAGCTTTCGATTGCCCCCTAGCGCGTCTCGTTGCGGTTATTGTTTCGAAAGATAACGAGGGGGCAGAATATGCCCCCCCCCCCCCCCCAGCGTGGCGCGTTCGGCTGAATACCCCAGCGGGGCGCGGGACCCCTTTGAAAGTATGGTGGCATGATCGGAAGGTCCGACCGCGGATCTACGTATACGTAGGTTCACATGATTCACAAGATTCACATGATTTTTTTCTTCTCCGGGCTAACTACATGTAGCCCGGAGAAACAAAAAAAAAAACAATATATTGTCGCAACATCGGGAAACTAAGTTGCATACATGGATAGACAAGGAGCAAAATATTGTGTTACGACAGTTGAGTCGTTCTTATTGGGTCGCGCCAATCCAAGGGGATTATAAAACGTTTTCAGCGTCGGTCACCGATTTTTATGATATTTGGTCTCAAAGTCAAATCGAACCTCCTGTTTCCCAAAATCAGGTCCATTTTGACCTTGCAGATCTCCTTCAAGGTCAAATTAAATGTCGAAGGACGGGGGACGCTGTAGCGCCCAAAGTTTGCGTCCGGTTGCAACAAAAATGGTCTCACGATGCCCCGTGCCCATTTCCAAGATTACAAGCATTCTTTGAGTTGTTCCCCGTGACCTTCAAGGTCAAAGGACAGGGAACGCTGTTGCGTCCAACTTTGGACGCTAACTTGAAGGTCACGGGGCACAACTCTAAGAATGCTGGTCATTCGGGAAATGGGCACGGGGAATCGATTGAGACCATTTTTGTCGCGATTGGACGGTAACAGCGTTCAGCTACAGCGTTCGTGCTACAGCGTTCCCGTCCTTTGACCCTGAATTTGACCTCGAAGGTCACGGGACAAAACTCTGAAAATTATTGTCCTGTAACTGGGTACGGGGAATCGTTTGAGACCCTTTGTATCGCGATTGGGCGGTAACTATGGGCGATACAGCGTTATCCGTTCATTGACCCTGAATTTAACATTGAAGGTCAAGAGGCTTGACCTTGAAGGTCACAGGGCACAACTCTGAACATTCTTGTCATCCTGGAACTGTGCACGAGGAATCGTTTGAGACCATTTTGACGCGATCAGACGGTAACTTTGGGCGCTACAGCGTTCCCCGTCGAATTTGACCTTGAACCTTGAATTTGATATTGAAGGAGACTAGTAAGGTCAAAATGGACCTGATTTTGTTTTTATTAAGCAGGAGGTTTGATTTGACCTTGGATCAAATCGCGTAAAAATAGGTGACCGGCACTGAAAACGTTTCTGTGGAGCTGTGGACATCATGGACATTGGACATTCATCCAAGCTATTTTTAGGCGCCCCGAGTGTGAAAGGTACAATACGTCGGCACCTTCAACGCCTCGCCAGACATATTTACCAAAAGTGTCACGGTTATTGCATGGGGTCCAGGCCTCTTCGTAGGCGCCATCCAGGGCGCTGTCTGGGGAGGGGGACAAAAGCGTGTTATTAGTTTCGAAGGTCACGGGTGCCCGGTCGCCGTCGGAGGGAAGCTGAAGGCGCCAGGGTGCCATCATTCTGAGTGCGCCGGGACATCGCTTTCGCTTTCGGGCCGGCAAGGTGCCATTCGGGGGTGGTATGATACCTTTCCGAGGGCTGCAAGATGTTTTCCAAGGGCGGCATAATGCTCTCTGGACTCTGAGGACGGCATGATGCCTTCCGAGGGCGGCATAGTGCGCTTTGAGGGCGGCAAGATGCCTTCCGAGGGCGGCATGATGCCTTCCAAGAGCGGCATAATGCGTTCTGAGGGCAGCAAGATGCCTTCTGAGGGCGGCATATTGCACTAAGGGCGGCATAATGTGCTATGAGGGCGGCAAGATGCCTTCCGAGGGCGGCGTAATGCACTTCGAAGGCGGTAAAATGTATTCCGAGGGCGACAAGATGTTTTTCGAGGGCGGCATAATGCTCTTTGGTCTCTGAGGACGGCATGATGCCTTCCGAGGGCGGTATAATGCGTTCTGAGGGCAGCAGGATGCCTTCCGAGGGCGGCATATTGCACTCTGAGGGCGGCATAATGTGCTCTGAGGGCGGCATATTGCCTTCCGAGGGCGGCGATGTACCTTCTGAGGGCGGCATAATGCGTTGTGTGGGCGGCTAGATGTCTTCTGAGGGTGCCAGGGTGCCTTTCCGGAGTGCTACGACGCTGTCGGTAGACACATGGGCGCCCTGGCGGCCTCCCGAGAACGATATGGCGCCTTCGGCGCCGGCAAATCCTTTGCAAGAACGGCGCCGCGGTGCCCGAGGGCGCCGTTTTCTAAGGCAGGGGGCTTCAGCCCCTACGCCCCCTGGATCCGCCACTGCCTTGTACAGTTACACCTCACCTATGAGTGGAACATGCATTGTATTTTCAAGGTTTTAAGCAATGCAAGCAAAAGCTTGATAGTATATAAAACTTGATAGTATACCAATCGAGTTTTCTATAAACATATTTACATTCAATTTACATTGGTAACATTTACTTCACTTTGTCATTACACAAAAGTCACTCATCATTTGTTTATATTGTGTATGCTGCATGTAGTTGGAAAATTTCGGCAAATTAAAATGCGCAAAATGGCAAATTCGCAAATTCACGGTGCAAACTTTAAAGCAGAGTACTTATATCAATCTTTAAATTGCATTCATGCTAGAGCTGAGGCTCTGATAAATATATTATTCACAGAGAGAATAAATTGGGTGTTCTTAACCTCTCCCCATATTTTTTCCTAAGCCTTTGACCCGCTGAGTACATTGCCGCTGCACAGATGCAAGCCTCCTCATCCACTCCAGCTGTGGCAGTAAATTGAGACTGACGGCTTCAGCTGCCATGACCGAGGCGAGGCGAGCCTCCATTAGTTGTCCAGACATAGGCAAGATGCTGTCATGTGACACTTTCGACAACTGGGTCCATGCTATCTGCGTCGTCACCTTTGTTCTGGAACTGGGGCAAGCAATGGAGATGGTGTGTTGCCCAGTGCTGGCCGCCTGTCGGACCAGGAGCGATCCAGCGTCTGCTACCTGGCCTTCCCCGACTCCAACTCGGGCTGCATGGGCGATACACAGTTCTTCTTCCGCATGATACGGAGCTACGAGGCCACTCGTCTCTCCGAGGCACAGACCAGATACAACTCGCACTGTCCGCCGAGTCTCCAGATCGACAGCGTGTTTCTGTACGGCTTCGCCTACTTCCGCCAGGTGAAGGACCGATCATTACGCCGCGGCTACTTCCAGAAGTCGGCGTTGCTTATGACGCGTTATCCGTTCGTCAACCTGTTCAGCAAGGTGATGAAGCTGCTGGCGCCCGAGTTCTTCGACGGCGACGGCTCGCCGGCCGCGCTGGAGGAGGCGTGTGCTGGCATTGATCGCTGGCCGGAGCCGGTGCCGGGCCGCACGCTCGGCCTCACCGTGCGCGGCCACACATTCCAGGTGCGTCTGCCGTCGCAGCTGGACAAGATGTTGCCGTGCTCGCCGCTGCCGGCCTCCCCAGCTCGCCGTCCGCTGCACAGCACAATCGTGGCCAGCGTCGCCGAGCCGGACCTTTTTTCCGCCCTGCAATCGCTACTGCTGGCGCACGGGTAGATACTCTGGGAGCTGGTCATCACCACCACGCCGTCCGTATGCAGTCGCGTGATGCAGGCGCTCATCAGTCTGGTGTGGCCGCTGCGCTACTGCGGCGACCACCGGCCGTTCTTCACCATCCACGACACCGACTTCAAGGAGCTGACTCAGCTGGCCGGCAGCCAGGCGCCGCCGCCCGCCATCCTGGGCGTCACCAACCCCTTATGTGTCAAGACGCTGCAGCAGTGGCCGCACATACTGCGCATCGGCGATCCGGCTCCGGCCGCACGCATGGGCAGTAAGCAGCACAAGAAAGGAGGCAGTTTGAAGACGCTGGACATGCAGCCTGGTCTTTACACACAATACAAACCGAGCAGATGGAGCGGCCCCGAGAGGTGCAGAGCGTTCTGCTGCGCCGCTACCTGCTGGAGCTGACGCAGAGCTTCGTGCTGCCGCTGGAGCGCTACATCGCCACGCTGATGCCGCTGCAGCGCAGCATCTCGCCATACAAGGCGGCGCCCGTGATGCGACCATTCAACCCGGACGACTTCTGCCAGCGACTGGTCGACTCGGGGCCGCAGCTGACCACCGGCATCAAGGGAGACTGGGTCGGCTTGTACCGGCGCTTCTTCCGTTCGACAAACTTCAGCCACTGGTTCAACGAGCGGCATGGCGATATCAGCCGCAAACTGCAGGCGCTGCACCTGGAGGCGCTCAGTGACGCGGACGTGCTGAGCTGGGCGAAGGCTCGGCTGGAAGCGGAGGTGGTTGACCTGGTGTTGACTGTTGCGTCTGCACCGTAAGTTGGCCGATACCGACTCGGACCGACTGCCGGTGCACGCCACCACGCTGGTCAAGCTGTGGTTCCACCTGCGGGACGTGATGCGCAGCCTGCCGGAGGACGTGCGCACCGTGCTCAAACAGCCCAGCTGACAGCAGCAGCAGCAGCGGCAGCGGCGGCAGCGGCGGCAGCGGCGGCAGCGGCGGCGGCAGCGGCGGCAGTAGCGGCAGCAGCGGCAGCAGCGGCAGCAGCGGCAGCAGCGGCAGCAGCGGCAGCAGCGGCAGCAGCGGCAGCAGCGGCAGCAGCGGCAGCAGCGGCAGCAGCGGCAGCAGCGGCAGCAGCGGCAGCTGGCCTGCTGAGACATTCCCTGGCGCTGCGGCGTCCCATCAGTGGACACTGCGGCTGGACCCTCAAACGTGCTGCAGAGGAGGTCCGGCGCTGCTCAGCTCTTCCCAACGCTACGAACAGAGCACAGCACAGGCCGGCCAGACGAAGCTAGCATGACGAACCGACCGATATGCTAGCTGCTGGAGGTGCTGCGACCGGTGTCCTCGGTTGCCGCACCTCGCAGTGCTCGCTGCAGTATGTCGGACAGACCAGCTATCTGACGTGCCGCCCACCTGACAGAAGCCCACCAGTAGAGCGGATGGTAATGCATTGCATTGACCAGAAGTGTAACAGGTTGAATCAGCGGTGTGGTCTGAGCAGTTGGTGGGGCGGGCGCGCCGGCTGGTGGACCGCGGGCCGGCTGCGTAACCCGAGTGTGAGCGCATCCGGTGCACAGCCGGCCCGCGGAGCGCCAATGGCTGCGGTGTCTTTTATTGTTTTGTTTGTCACCCGGGCGATTCTATAATCGATTCCGGGGGGGGGGGGGGGAGATGGCCTTCCGGAAATTTAGGCCGATAATGTAAGTTAACGTTACTTTAAGTGGTGACACTTTTTATTTGAACTCGGTAGAGCAAACGAGGGAAGAAGGGCCTATTAATACGTTCTGAAATAGCCAGTGTATTGAATATTTTCGCTTAAATTGCTGGAATGTATAGCAAACAGCCCAGTAATCACCAAGACAGCAACCAGTTTTTACTTAGGTATACTTTACCTTTGATATGTGGGGTATTTTATTTTATTTTAATGGTGCTGCTGACCCATTATCAATATAAACAGATTTGTGGGGGGTTAAACCATGGAGTGCCGCCCCATAGTAGTAATTAAACATGTAACTTTTGTATATCCAAATGGGCATATTTGATTTGGCCAAACGGCTGAGAAATGATGAGCCAGGAAGCTAAGATTTGTAGATGGCAAGTGGCAGTCTGTTGGCAAATTGATGTTTTCCTGAGCAAGACACAATGTATCGATTTTACAAGAGAAGGCTCATTGGTGTTGACTTGAGACCAGGGTACTTTGATTTTTGTTCTGCTTGCAGAATTCATCACCAGATTATTGTACTTTTTCTTTGTTTCAGAATTCACCACCAGCCATGATTGGCCGCATCTCCCTCCCGCGGACAACAGCAGTCAGCCTGAATGACAGGTGAGCCGGTTCTGGTGATACTTCAGGAGGGCAGAATTTTATAAAGCATCGTAATCCTCATTACGGTTACATTTGATTCATGGCATTTGCAATGTTGTTTGTTGTGTCTCACTGCCGTGTCTTACCGTCGTGTCTCACCGTCGTGTCTCACCGTCGTGTCTCACTGCCGTGTCTCACTGCCGTGTCTCACCGCCGTGTCTCACCGTCGTGTCTCACTGCCGTGTCTCACCGTCGTGTCTCACCGTCGTGTCTCACCATCGTGTCTCACTGCAGTATCCGTGCTCATCTGCAGATTTTCCACGATGCGCCATCTGCGGGAGCGGCAGCAGGAGGAGGCCCGGCAGCTTCAGCAGCAGCAGCATGCCAGCTTGGCCAGCAGCCGGCATCTGGTGGACCAGATGGAAAGTCGACCGGCCGTCCGCGCCGCGCTCGGAGGCCACCAGCAGACTGTGGTGAGCACCGAGCACACTGGGGACGCAAACAGCCACTCACCTTCCGGGAGACTGCTGTGTGACATTATGCTACGGCCTTTTTGGTTATGATTGGTTGTCATTGTTTTGGTGGAGCATGTGTCTATTTTTCATCATCGTCGGTCTGTCATGGAAGTTGTGAACATAAACATCACAAACTTGCAAGCATGTGACATATTACCGCATCGGTCAGAAAATTGTGGCTGTATATTTAATGTGATATGATTCAGTTGGGCTGTAAGATGTGTTAACGTGGATGTGAACTTTGAGTACGCTGTTAAAGAAGACAGTGAGACATGACGGTGAGACACGGCAGTGAGACACAACAAACATCATTGCAAATGCCATGAATTAACGTTTTGAGTGCGCTGTTAAAGAAGACTACCATTTGGCTCGCCTCCCCTGTGCGCGTCGTTTGGCCATGCATGACACCTGCTCCTGTGTTGGCTCACCTGCCCTGTGCGCGTCGTTTGGCCATGCATGACACCTGCTCCTGTGTTGGCTCACCTCCCCTGTGCGCGTCGTTTGGCCATGCATGACACCTGCTCCTGTGCTGGGCAGCAGACGCCGGTGCTGCCGGCGCCGCCCCCGTCCCAGAAGCGGCTACACGTGAAGCAGCGGCTGGCCATCCAGTCCCGGCTGGGTGTGATGCGGACGGCGCCAGGCGGAGCGGCGTCCGGCGGCGGTGGAGGAGGAGGAGGAGGAGCGTTGTCGGCCCGGCTGGGACGCGGCGCCAACATCAACAAACGACTACAGACAGCTCGCAGCCGTGAGTAGTCGGTTTGGAATGGGGAACACATTGAATGATGACATGATGGTACAGTTCTATGAAAAGTTTCGAGCCTGCCGCCATTAAACCAGAGGCCTGTTCACGACCACCTGCGGTGCGGCGGTTTCCAGCAGGTTTCCAGCAGGTTCCAGCAGTTCCCCGCCCCTTTCCTCATGCGTCATCACAAGCAGGCGTCTCTTGAACACACGGACATATTTCATCCTGCGGTTGCTCCGTGCCGCAGAAAGCCGCAGCCGCCGGAACCGCAGAAAACCGCAGCCGTGTAACGTCATACCGTTCGCCCCATCCCCACTTTTAGTTACCCCACCGGCTGCCGACCACTGCTGACCGCAGCCAACCGCAGGGTCCGTGAACAGGCCTCTGGTCAATTCAGAACATACGTATTTGTGATGTCATTTTCCAAAAAAAATCCTGACATACCAAATGGAAGGCATTTCGGTTGACCGAATACCGACCGATTTGGGTTAAAGCCCAAAATGTCCAAAATTTGACCGATTTTCACATTTTATACTTATTTATACAAACTGGCAAAAATAGCTTTGTTTAACATCATAATTCATAAAACAAACATGTACAGTTTCCAGAAAGACAGTATAATTGTGAAAAAAGGAACCAAATACATTTACAAAGCAAAGTAGTGGATGCTGCAAGCAAGACCAAAAGCAGTAGCACTTCGAAAACATTTTAAATACATACATAAGAAGAAATAAATTGTATCTGGCCAAAGTTGCAGGGGCATATGACTCCCTAACTTCCCCTAACTTTCCTTGACATTGGTCAGGATTCAGGAATGATCTAACATGTGATATATTGACTGCAAGTGCATGATGACATCCACTACCCATTAAAACTGCATGTCAACTTTTTACACATATAAATACTAATAAATATTGTACAATAGAATCAGTGTTACTGTCTCAACTTCAAGTAAGTTTTGCCATCATATTCTGTGTGGATATGAGAGTTATCTGCAGTTATTTATCTGCATAAAAAAGTTGCTAGTATTTATAGAAAATGTGACAATCCATGCTTCACAGAAAACCAAGCTTTTCAAGGGAGCTGCAGCTGAGACTTACCCCCAAACAATCACTTAAATTTAACACAAAAGGGCATTGTGCAGTTAATGTAACATATGTGCAGGAAAGGTAAATGACTTTACAATGCGGCACTGCCATATTCATCACAATGAAGCCATATCCTTCATAAAGCGAATCAGGTAAAGACAAAACAAATGTAATAATAGCATGTGTTATTGAACTGTGTATGAGTTGCTGGCTGATATCTCAGTATCTGATGAATCAAAGTATTTTAGGTAATTTTCAACAAATTCTTTCTCGTAAAATGTTCCAACTGAATGGAAGAGTTGTCCAATGCCAATGCCTACCAATGGTCAGCAAACGCAAAAACGAGACATGCTATTTCTTTTACATCTATTTCTTTGTTTACACTTAGAAACCCTGAGATGAAATATTCAGATTATTTTGTTCAGAGTTCAGATGCTAACATCTTTATATTGTTTGTTTTGAATATATCCTACTGTATAAACAAAATATAAATATGAACAAATTCAGAAGTATTTATATTTTATACATCAACATTGAAATTGAGTAGATATTAATCTTAGGAAGAAATAAAAGAAATACAATAACAATTTACGAACGACATTCGTGGCGCAGGCTCACTGCATTTAGTAAATCTATTTTTTTTTTCAACACATGCTTAGCTCTATGGCCATAAGGTAAGACACATGGCCACGGACTGCCTCCTTAAGTTCTTTTTTTAATTCCCCTTAGTCATTTTGAATAATTTGCCTTGTCTTTTCAGTAACACCTACAGTAAGGCTATTGGTTACCAAGGGCGTAGGCAAGGGGGAGCAAGGGTTCCATGCCCCCCCCCCCCCCCCCCCCTGGAGGCCAGGCGGGCCCCTCTGGCGACCGAGCGAGGGCCCCTGGGGCCGAAGGCCCCAGTGTTTTGGATGGCGTCAGGCGTCCCCAAAACGCCTTAAGTCGCATAAAAGAACGCCCATGAACCTAAAACAATCGTAACACGAATAAATAACAGGTCACTTGCTTGTCTGTTAAAGGCATGTATATGTAAATACGTACAAAAGGGCCCCAGCCGATGTTGAGAGGGCCCTCTACCAGCTTTTAAAGGGCCCTGTCGATCTGCAGATGGTCCCCTGCCGGCATTTAGAGGGCCCCTGTCGGTTGTAGAGGGCCCTCTGTCGGCCTGTATAGGGCCCTGTCGATCTGTAGAGGGTCCCTGCCTATCTGGAGAGGGTCCTCTGCCGACCTTAAGATGGCACTTCCGGCCTTTGGAGGGCCCTTCCGGCCTCTAGAGGGCCCTGCCGATCTGTAGAGGGCATCTGTCGGCATTTAAGAGGGCCCTGTCGACCTATAGAGGGCCCTCTTCCAGCCTTTAGGGGCCTTGTCGATATGCCGAATGTCCCAGTCAATCTGTAGAGGGCCCTCCGCTGGCCTTTAGAGGGCACTGCTGATCTGTAGAGGGCCCTGCCGACCTGTAGAGGACCCTCTTCCAGCCTTTAGGGGCCCTGCCGACCTGTAGAGGGCCCTCTTCCAGCCTTTAGGGGCCTTGTCGATATGCCGAATGTCCCAGTCAATCTGTAGAGGGCCCTCCGCTGGCCTTTAGAGGGCACTGCTGATCTGTAGAGGGCCCTGCCGACCTGTAGAGGACCCTCTTCCAGCCTTTAGGGGCCCTGCCGACCTGTAGAGGACCCTCTTCCAGCCTTTAGGGGCCCTGTCGATCTGCAGAGTGCCTCAGGTAATCTATAGAGGGCTCTCTGCTGGCCTTTAGATGACCCTGTCGGCCTTTAGAGGGCTCTTCTGGCCTTTAGAGGGCCCTTCCGGCCTGTATAGGGCCTCGGCTGTCCTGTAGAGGGTTCTGTGGTAGTAGAGGTGGTGTGCCGGTCGAGTGCCTGTGAGGCTCTCGAAGGAAGACCAGTCAAAGTTCTCATTGGTTTTTCAGTGTATGCTATTAACGTCTGAGAGGAGTACAAGGCTTTCACAATGTACGAGTATTAACCCGGCGAACCAAAAACCGCAGCGTCGACCTGCAGAGGTGGCAAAAGATCTCGTCTGGACAAACATTCGGACAAACACGTTGGCCCTTACTTTCCTGAGCGACCCCTCCCCCCCCCCCCTCCCCCAGTGGAAATACTCTATTTCTGAAAACAAAAATGTAGACATGTTGCTCATCCTTCTACGATTTTGAATTAGAAGCGCCTTGACGAGACAAACACGATGGCGTAAAATGTAGTCCCTTATCTTCATAAGGTCAAAAGCTATTTGCGAAAAACTGTTTTGGCAAAAACATTTTGTTTACATTTGATGACCTCTGGAGCCTAAAATATGGACCTGAGCTCAAATTTGAGGACACAAATAGCGATTGCATATTTCAAGAGCTTTTGATTGTTTTTGTTTTCGTTTGTTCCTAGCTAGTTCCCGAGATATTTGGGGGATTCTGAAGCGAAGTCCTAAAACTGTAAAATCTGACCTTTGATGACCTCTGGTGACCTCAATATTGACCTGACCTAAAGAAAAACAGATTTACCTTCGATAGAGCTTGTCTCGAGCTATCTAACGCCGTTTTCCGATTGTCGCTACGTTGCGTGGTCTTCGATATTTTAGGGGGGGGACGGAATTCCCCCCCCCCCCCCTCTGGGCGTGTAATTATCAGAGGCCCTCCAGGGCGCGTGTTAAGATATGACTATTGTGTTGTAGAAACCCCTCGTATCACAATGTGGTGTATTTTTCAATAAAATGTATAAGCAAACGGTATCCAAAGCTTTCTGTAAATACAGATATAAGGAGTATGTTACTTCTTTATTTTGTAGAGATTTTGTAACTTCATCGTAGATGTGCACAATCGGCATGTACGTACTGTGTTGTTTCCTGAATCCGAATTGAAGAAGATTCAGGATAATATTTGCATTAACCCGCGCCCCGCTAATGACGTTTTAATCACGTCATGTCATGCCATTTTTGGTGGAAAAAAAAATAATGTTTGGAAAATCGTAGAAAATCGAGTTTTGAAGAAAATTGGAAATAAAGAACGCCACAAGAAAGGAAATGACATTGAAAATAGCTATCGTGGATTTGTGAAATTTCGAGTTTTTGCCCCCCCCCCCCCAAAAAAAAATGTCGGAAAGTTATTTGTCGTTGTTTTACAACATACGACATACTGTACTGTATGAATTTTGTGGACCCCCCTTGGCTACGAGGGCCCCTCTGGCCCCATCCCCGCCCCCCCCCCCCCCCGGGAGAAGTTCAGCCTATGCCCCTGCTGGCCACCTAATATTATTGTCTATTATGTTATTTATCATTCTTTGAAATAGGTATATGAAGTGGTTCTACCCTCACTTGTGAAATAGCACAAGGAATAAGAATCATTTATTTCTTGAAAGTCACATTATGAATGTGCATTGTGCATTGGATTGCATTATTGTGCTTGGTTAGTGGTTTGGTTACTAGTTTGTGCTTGCTTCTTAAGATGGTATATGCAATAAGTATATTGTATACAATACTTATTTTTAAAGGGACTGCCCCACCTTAACATTATATTTGAGTTCAGATAGCCATATTGTTGGATTTTCATTGAAATATAGTAGGGTAGCAGTTAAAACAACCACATAGGTCTAATCGAAAAGAAATTCGAGCTTGGTCTTGACAATTGTAGCGAATAAACCCTACGTGTATTTGAATACGGATCTAAAGCCGATGACGTCTCTCTTTACCAAATGGTGATAGTAGTCAACTTGTTTTAAGGTGAACCTTGGATATATTTGCTACGTTTCGATGGTTTGGTAATTGGTTTGTTTTGTATTCAAAGCGCCAGGATTGTCTCGAAATAATTGTGCCATAATTTGGCAGCGTAAAGCATTTCTGTGTAGCTCTCTAGAGCTCAATATGACGTCATCAACCCAAATATTGATAAAAGTTAAAACTTAACTTTTTGTTAAATTGAGCGCTGTTTTCCAGAAACAAATATCATGCTCACAAGAGTAAGTGGGTCCTTAAAGGGACTGTCCCACCTTCCCAAAAGTTGTCACATGTACACCGCCCAGCCGTGCCGACCATACCAGTGGACGCAGGGCGTCTAAACTCGGTGGACGGGTAGTCCTCATGGGTGCGAGGTGACCTTGGGAGTGGCGACGGTGTCGCCCATAAAGCACGTGCGGCCGGTACGTGCAACTTTTTCAGCAGGGTCTTCGATTCGGTCGGCCATAACTCGTGAGTTATGAGAGCTAGCCGTACCAAATTTGGTGTGTGTGGGTAGCGCGCGGTCAGGGCTATCAGCATTCGTGCTTTATTTGTCGCTGGAGTCCCGGGTTCGAATTCCATCGCCGGATTTCACGTTGCACCCCCTACGGAGTAAACCTTTTATCGTGTGGGGTCCTCTGATTCCGGGAAATTTTGATGAAGCGACACCAAATTTGGTGCACCAATGGAGCTCGGGCGAGTATTTTCCGGTGCCGTACGAGTCGGGGTGGTGGGGTGCAGGGTGCGCGTGCTGTGCACGTGTAAGTCGTTTACACCCACTCTTCGGAATGCCCGCTTTCGCCCGCCAGAGGCCCAAAGTTGAGGCGATAATGGGCCTCGATTGTGCGCTGGCACACAACACATCCATTTTGAGGCATTCCAGTGGCCCCGAGGGGTGGCCTTGGCACGTGCAACGGGTCCCCTCCATCATTCCGGAGAAATCAAAATCAAATATATATGTATGGCTACGGTTTTGCCCCGGACCCAAACCGGATCACAAAGATGGATCCGCACTAGTCAAAACCGTAGGTTTGGATGAAGTCAAATACCGGAGGTTTATACTGGGGCAGCCTATTCGTGTAGTGACTTTGTATGTTTGTTTGTTTGTTTGTTTGTTTGTTTGTTTGTTTGTTTGTTTGTTTGTTTGTTTGTTTGTTTGTTTGTTTGTTTGTTTGTCTGTCTGTCTGTCTGTCTGTCTGTCTGTCTGTCTGTCTGTCTGTCTGTCTGTCTGTCTGTCTGTCTGTCTGTCTGTCTGTCTGTCTGTCTGTCTGTCTGTCTGTCTGTCTGTCTGTCTGTCTGTCTGTCTGTCTGTCTGTCTGTCTGTCTGTCTGTCTGTCTGTCTGTCTGTCTGTCTGTCTGTCTGTCTGTCTGTCTGTCTGTCTGTCTGTCTGTCTGTCTGTCTGTCTGTCTGTCTGTCTGTCTGTCTGTCTGTCTGTCTGTCTGTCTGTCTGTCTGTCTGTCTGTCTGTCTGTCTGTCTGTCTGTCTGTCTGTCTGTCTGTCTGTCTGTCTGTCTGTCTGTGTCTGTCTGTCTGTCTGTCTGAGGCGTTTGGCCACAGCTCGCTGACGAAAAAACGCAGCGACACCCGCGTGCCACCGTTCGATGCGCCAGTTCGGCCCCCAGGTGCCGGTGTCGGTCGCTGATCGATCGGTACCACATGGCACGTGGCACGTGCCGCCACGTGGGCTATTGCAAAATACATTTGCCCACACGTGCCGTCCATACAAGTGGACGCAGGGCGACACAATTCGGTGGGCGGGTAGACCACATGGGTGCGGAAAAACAATTTTGGCTGTTTCTCCGAGGGGGGCACGTTGCCCCCATTAGGGGGGTTAACCTGATAACGCGGGATCCTCTGATTGCGGGATTTTTTCCCCGCTAGCCGCACCAAATTTGGTGCACCGATGGAGTTTGGCAAGTGACAGATGATGGTGCCAGTCGCCGCTCGATCGGTGCCACGTGTCGCCACGTGGCCATGGTAAAATCTGCTTGCCCAGCCCATACCAGTGGACGTGTCGACCAAACTCGGTGGGCGGGTAGTCCACATGGGTGCCGAAAAACAATATTGGCTGATTTTCTCGAGGGGGCACGTTCCCCCCCCCCCCCTCCTAGGGGGGGGGGGGGGTTAACCTGATATCGCAGGGGTCCTCTGATTGCGGTATTTTATTTTGCGCTAGCCGCACCAAATTTGGTGCACCGATAGAGCTCGGCGAGTGACAGATGATGGTGCCGGTCGCCGCTCGATCGGTTCTACGTGGCACGTGCCATGTGCCGCCACGTGGTTACTGCAAAATATGCTTGCCCAGCCCATACCAGTGGTCGCAGGGCGACCAAACTCGGTGGGTGGGTAGCCCACATGGGTACGGAAAAACAATTTTGGCTGATTTCCCCGAGGAGGGCACGTTGCTCTCCCCATAGGTTAACCTGATATGCCGGGTCCTCTGATTGTGGGATTTTTTCCTCTCGCTAGCCGCACCAAATTGGGTGCACCGATAGAGTTCAGCGAGTGACAGATGATGGTGCCTGTTGTTGTTCGATCGGTGTCACGTGCCGCCATGTGGCCACTGCAAAATCTGCTTACCCAGCCGTGCCGCCCATACCAGTGGACTCAACGCAACCAAAACCGGTGGGCGAGTAGTCCTCATGGGTACCGAGTGACCTTGGAGGGTGGCAACGGTGGCGCCCCCAAAGCACGTGCGGCAGGCACGTGCAACTTTTTGAGCGGCGTCCTCAATTTGGTCGGCCATTACTCGCGAGTTATGACAGCTAGCCGCACCAAATTTGGTGTTTATGGGTAGGTGGTGGCCAGGGCTATCTGCGGCCATGCTTTATTTGTCGCTGGAGTCGCGGGTTCGAATCCCATCGCCGGAATTTGCTTTTTCTATGCTTTTCTTTACCAATTCTATTTGACAGGCGTTCCTCGTGAAATGTATGGCTACGGTTTTCCCCGGACCCAAACCCGATCACAAACATGGGTCCTAACTAGTCAAAACCGTAGATTTTGACAAAGTCAAATACCGGAGGTTTATACTGGGGCAGCCTATTCGTGTAGTGACTTTGTATGTTTGTTTGTTTGTTTGTTTGTTTGTTTGTTTGTTTGTTTGTTTGTTTGTTTGTTTGTTTGTTTGTTTGTTTGTTTGTCTGTCTGTTTGTTTGTTTGTTTGTTTGTTTGTTTGTTTGTTTGTTTGTTTGTTTGTTTGTTTGTTTGTTTGTTTGTTTGTTTGTTTGTTTGTTTGTTTGTTTGTTTGTTTGTTTGTTTGTTTGTTTGTTTGTTTGTTTGTTTGTTTGTTTGTTTGTTTGTCTGTCTGTCTGAGGCGTTTGGCCACAGCTCGCTGACGAAAAGGCACAGCAACACGCACGTGGTACCGTTCGATGCGCCAGTTCGCCCCCCCCCCCCCCCCCCAGGTGCCGGTGTCGGTCGCCGATCGATCGGTGCCACGTGGCACGTGGCACGTGCCGCCACGTGAGCCATTGCAAAATCCATTTGCCCACACGTGCCGCCCATACCATTAGACGCAGGGCGACCAAATTCGGTGGGCGGGTAGACCACGTGGGTGCGGAAAAACAATTTGGCTGTTTTCGCCGAGGGGGGCACGTTGCCCCCCCCCCCCCCCCCCCTAACGGGGTTAACCTGATTTAGCGGGGGTCCTCTGATTGCGAGATTGTTTTCCCGCTAGCCGCACCAAATTTGGTACACCGATAGAGCTCGACGAGTGACAGATGATGGTGCCGGTCGCCTTTCGATTGGTGTCACGTGGCACGTGCCACGTGCCGCCACGTGGCCATGGCAAAATCTGCTTGCCCAGCCCATACCAGTGGACACAGGGCGACCAAACTTGGTGGGCGGGTAGTCCACATGGGTGCCGAAAACCAATATTGGCTGAATTTCTCGAGGGGGCACGTTGCCCCCCTAGGGGGGTTAATCTGATATCGCAGGGGTCCTCTGATTCCCGGATTTTTTTTTATCCGCTAGCCGCGCCAAATTTGGACCCTGATAGAGTTCGGCGAGTGACAGATGATGGTGACAGATGATGGTGTCTGTGTGTTGGTGATCTGACGTGCTGTGATCTGTCTGTGTGTTGGTGATCTGACATGCTGTGATCTGTCTGTGTGTTGGTGATCTGGCGTGATGTGATCTGTCTGTGTGTTGGTGATCTGACGTGCTGTGATCTGTCTGTGTGTTGGTGATCTGACGTGCTGTGATCTGTCTGTGTGTTGGTGATCTGGCGTGCTGTGATCTGTCTGTGTGTTGGTGATCTGACGTGCTGTGATCTGTCTGTGTGTTGGTGCTCTGGCGTGCTGTGATCTGTCTGTGTGTTGGTGATCTGACGTGCTGTGATCTGTCTGTGTGTTGGTGATCTGACGTGCTGTGATCTGTCTGTGTGTTGGTGATCTGGCGTGCTGTGATCTGTCTGTGTGTTGGTGATCTGACGTGCTGTGATCTGTCTGTGTGTTGGTGATCTGACGTGCTGTGATCTGTCTGTGTGTTGGTGATCTGGCGTGCTGTGATCTGTCTGTGTGTTGGTAATCTGACGTGCTGTGATCTGTCTGTGTGTTGGTGATCTGACGTGCTGTGATCTGTCTGTGTGTTGGTGATCTGGCGTGCTGTGATCTGTCTGTGTGTTGGTGATCTGACGTGCTGTGATCTGTCTGTGTGTTGGTGATCTGGCGTGCTGTGATCTGTATGTGTGTTGGTGATCTGACGTGCTGTGATCTGTCTGTGTGTTGCAGCGCTGGCGGTGGGACAGCGGAGCGCGGCCGGCCGAGGCCGGGGCAGGGCGTCGCGAGGCTCCTCATTTACTGGCTCTCGGCCACGGTATGTGCGTGTGTGAGCTTGTGTTGACCGCCGAGGGTGCTGGAGGGGACAGTTGTCTGTTGTGCTGTGTACTGACTGACTGACTGGCCTTTGGTGCCACCAGCTGGTAATTCTGACCATTGACCTTGCCGGCCCTACTGTTCCATGACCTGACCTAGTGTACCCCTGTCTGTTGCCAGGGGCGGATTGTCTGCTAGCCGCGGTCGGGGTCGCGGCGGTGCCGGTCCCAGGGGCGCGGCGCGTGGCCAGGGCCGCGGCCGCGGCGCCGCCTCCGCCCCGGTACGCAAGGAAGACCTAGACGCCGAACTGGATAGCTACATGTCCGGCACGCGCGGCAAGCTGGACGCCGAGCTGGACGCCTACATGAAGGAAGCCGAGTGACGAGGTCCGTCTACGCCAGGCCGCCCGACCGCCGCCGCCTTCTCTATGTGGGCGTGTGCTGCCCGGCTTACGGGCTGGCCGGGGTCAGACTGCAGTCAGAGCGCCCCCACCCTGTCCCCACACACCACACAGGGTGGACTGCAGGCTGATCAGAGCGCCCCCACCCTGTGCCCACCACACAACGCAGCCCATGAGCGCCGCGCTGTCGGTGGCCTCACACGCCGACAGTGGGCTGTGTACTGTATATAGTGTTGTTATGGTACAATGTACTTTGCTCGTTTGTGGTGGCGTTTGTGTTGAGGAGAGTCGGTCTATGGAAATGAGGGGGGGGAGAACCGACACTAGCTGCGAATCTGACATTCAGGCTGATAGGAAGAAACACTGGGGGCACCGAAATTGATTTGTTGGATAGCTGGGTTACATTTCGCAGAGTATAAAATTGGAAATGGCAGAATGTCGCAAAACATAACTGGTGACTTACGCCTTATGCGCATTCATTCATCCCTCACATGAATAGATGAGATGTAGCAACACTTTAAATAGTAGCGTCATCAACCCTGTCCTTCAGAGGCGATACTATAATGATTGTATATGAACCACGACCTTAGCATTGAGCGAATGAAGCCAGCGATGATTGCTCTTTTGGGTCGGGAGAGTTGTTCTTTTTGATGCGGCGGCGCTGCTGTCGCCTCGGTTCCCATCTGATCATAGATGGCAATGCATACACCTTAGCGAACACTGCTCCCGGAGAACGTGATTAATTTGACTAACTCGGGAGATATGTGTGCGCGCGTAAAGCTCAGCGATTCTCAGTAGCCTGCGTCGACTACTGTTTTCTATCACAGCAAAGCATCATAATTTAAGACTCCGTTTGACGCACGGAAATTTGGCCTCAATTCATCCGGTGCGGTCTGAGAGACCGTGCAGTGACTAATAGAAGAAGTCTTAAAAGGCTTTTTAGCAGCTTTTGAAGATGTATGCCGGCATGGACTTCGTCACGGCTTTTTAGTAAGGGGTTGATGCAACTGAGTAGGCGAAGTTAATTGGCATGACGAAGCGATGCTATTGCTATTTTGAATAACAAATAGTAAAATTAGAAACCAAAGTCCGGTGCTAATAATCATATTTGAGACGAAATAAAAAAGTAACTATCTAAAACAAAACTTATAAACTGATCCTGGCTCCCCACCTTTTGAGCCTCGGATACCCGAGGCAGAGCTGCGAGGGATGTTTCCGGACTAGGAAGTTGCCGAGGACTGGAGGTACCCTTCCAGTGGCGCTCCCAGACGCAACCGACCCCCCGCGCGCCACCCGACGTCGGCTTACGGTGGCGTGGTTCATGCTCTAGAGATGCAAACGTCTACGAAAAAGCGTTCACAAGAGGGGAACAATTGACACTCAAACAACACCAGGGCTGCGGAATCGATCGGTTTTCAGGTAACTCCGACTCCGACTCCGACTCTGACCTTCCGGGGTCGACTCCGAAATCGACTCCGGGGCTTTAACACTATTTGTAACAGGCTCCTGGCTACCCCTATTTCTAACAGGGGGGGGGGGGGGCGGATTCCGCCCCCCCCGGAGATCTTGAGATCTACTCGTCCGATTTTCACCAATGAACGGCGTTTGGTTCCCCTTAATACGATCTACATTTCTAAAAAATAAATGAAAAATTTATACGGGGCAACAGGGGGGCAAAAACTCCAAATTTTAGTGGTATGATCCAACACAGCTGTCATGTTTATCAACCGATTTTAACACAACCAATGGGAATCGATAGAGATTGAATTGGAGATTGATATATGGCGGTGACCTGAAAATTCAAAAATCATAGGCGTGTGCAGGTCACTCAATATGGGTGAAGTAAATGCGGATTTTTTTTGATTTTTTTGTTGTTGATAAATGAAATAGTATGTTATTGTGACATTAGACAAAACAGTTATAAATCATATTTTTTCGCAATAGATGGTACCAGGTTAGTGAAAAAGGGAGGTCAAATAGGGAAAAATATTAGCTGCAGGCAAGTTGCTACCCAGCACTATAAATAAGTTATTGATCCTAGATAGTTCCTTTTTACATATTGTACTTCATCATAGGCGCATCCAGGATCCAAACTGGGGAGGCTCAAGACCTTTTGATAAGCATATTATCCGTTATTATGATACTAACTAGTCAACAGTGACTATTTCACCTACAACTTCAATTCACATTGCTTACCCACCTTTTTACCCTACCTGAACTCGCCTATTATCTCATAATCGTTCGTATAGTACCTTGTGGTGCGTGTTTCATCCGAAAACTGCAGTATGTTATGTCATTGTAGTCTCATGCATCTTAGTTTCCTTGCAATAATATTACCTCCTTTCTTCCATTCCTGAGCGCGCCTCGAAAAAAAAAGACTTTATTCCCTCTCCTGGCCTCATATGTGCATATATCATTATAAGTTAACCGTCTATTGCGCCGTAATCGCTGGCATATCGTCATCACCATGCCAGTCACCCCCTTTGCATGTGCCTGAACACGCCCCTGCAACTCTATATGCAATAAATTATTAAAATAATGGAAGGAGAAGCTATATTTTACATCTTGATAGCTATAAATACTCCTTACATTGCTCTATTGGCTTCCCGCCAAGCATTGAATACTTCCTGAACCGCCCCCCCCCCTTTTTCAAGCCCCTGAAACCGCCTATGCCATGCAATTTGTATGATATTTGATTAACATCAACTAATTTTAACTTGTTGCAATCACCGTAAACCGATGTAACTCCTTCATACTTGAGGCAGTTAGGAAGAAACCGTGAAGATCGCATTTCCGTATTATCGCCAAATGTCGCCGCCGAACCCTCCCAAAACCGTGCCCTTGAACCGCCTCTGTTCAGGTTAAGAACTCAAAATTTTGACTTCAAATGCAGAATTCAATTCTAGGAAAAGTCCCAAAATGTCATGGGCCTGCTCCCAGCCGTTCTGGAGATATCTGCGGAAAGCATGAGGGAGGGGGGGGGAGGAATTCGCCCTCCCCCCTCCCCCCGTTACAAATAGGGTTAATTAGCTGAAGCTATTGACAACGGGCACAGTAAGGGAGCACCCGCAGCAAGTTTACCCGGTTCAAAATTGGATCTCATTTAATGGCAAATATAGTAGTTGAATGAAATAGACATTGTCTGACCATAGCATCTATTTCAAGATTCCAGAAGTCCAAAAGTAAAATTTGTCCGGTCCTATCAACCACATGGATATTATATGTAAACCAATAAGTAAATACTTTAGTTCATGAATTGCACGACGTTTGACTCGCCTGAGCAAGCTATACGTAACTTTAAACCGGGTTTTCTGCTACTTAATTGATCGTGATCGTTGCTTAGATTGCTTGGGGTAACATTTTGGATCTGTATCCGATGGGCGATGACACACCCTAGGTTCGATTTCGCCCACCGTGTTACAAGATTGAAACGAGTGTTTAGCATGACTGAAGATCATTAAATAGCAAGGGAATCGAAGCCAGGGGCGGCGGAAGAGGGGGGGGGGGGCAGTTGCCCCCCCCCCCCCCAAACAAAAACAAAATCAGCCGAGGGGCGCTTTGTGTTTGGCAGGGGCTGCGGATTCCAAGAGAACGCCAAGGCCAAGGGGGGCCTCTGGACGCCTGAAGGGGCACTCTGGCTCCCTGAGGGAGCGCTCTGGCCGCCTGAGGGGGTGCTCTGGCCGCCTGAGGGGGCGCTCTGGGTGCCTGAGGGGGCACTCTGGCTGCATGAGGGGCGCTCTGGCAACCTGAGGGGGTGCTCTGGCCGCCTGAGGGGGCGCTCTGGCCGCCTGAGGGGGCGCTCTGGCCGCCTGAGGGGGCGCTCTGGCTGCCTGGGGGGGGGGCGCTCTGGCCGCCTGAGGGGGCGCTCTGGCCGCCTGAGGGGGCGCTCTGGCCGCATGAGGGGGCCATCTGGCTGCATGAGGGCGCTCTGGCAACCTGAGGGGCGCTCTGGCCGCCTGAGGAGGCGCTCTGGCCGCCTGAGGGGGCGCTCTGGCCGCCTTAGGGGGGGGGGGGGCGCTCTTGCCGCCTGAGGAGGCGCTCTGGCCGCCTGAGGGGATGCTCTCTAGCCGCCTGAGGAGGCGCTCTGGGCGCCTGAGAGGGCGCTCTGGCTTCCGGAGGGGGCGCTCTGGCCGCATGAGTGGGCTCTTGCCACATGAGGGCCGCTCTGGCAGCCTGAGGGGATGCTCTCTGGCCGCCTGAGGAGGCGCTCTGGCCGCCTGAGGGGGTGCTCTGGCTTCCGGAGGGGGCGCTCTGGCTTCCGGAGGGGGCGCTCTGGCAGCCTGAGGGGGCGCTCTGGCAGTGGCGGCGGAAGAGGAGAGGGGGGGGGGGGGCAGGGGGAAGGAGGCAGTTTCCCCCCAAACTCAGCCGAGGGGATCTTTGTGTTTGGCAGGGGCTGCTGGCCTGAGAGGGGGCGCTCTGGCCGCCTGAGAGGGGGCGCTCTGGCCGCCTGAGAGGGGGCGCTCTGGCCACCTGAGTGGGGGCTCTCTGGACGCCTGAGAGGGCGCTCTGGACGCCTGAGAGGGCGCTCCGTCCGCCTGAGGGGACTCTTTGGCTGCCTGAGGGGCGCTCTGGCCGCCTGTGTTTCAAGGCCTCATCTTACATGGATTTGAAAGGAAATAGTATCCGTTCACGAAAACACATGCTAGTTTGGATCAAGCAATATGCCAAACGTTTATATTTGATACACAAAAGCTTATACTTCAACAGACCATAATTTAGCAGACTTGTAAATTGTCAGGTAGAAGCAAGGTCGATTGGAACTCTGGCGGATCTTTAGATACAAATATATTATTTAATGATCAGCAAGGCAAGAAAACATTCCCTTTCGTTAGACAAAACGGTTGTTTATATCTATGCGAAGTTAAAGTTTCATCCGATTCTATCCAGTTTATGAAACACTTGTTTATGTTCTACTTCGAATTTTCTGTGACGTATCACGCATCCCTATTTGAAAGACAGGATAAACCATAAAATATGTTACAAGCGCATTGTGAAAACAAAAATTGGATCCGTTAGAATGGTTTTGTTAAGAACGTTTTTTTTGTCAGCGTTCGTACGTGTTGTTGGAACGTCTTTATATCAGTATATTTTTGGGATCCGTTGGAACGGTTTCGTTAGAACGTTTTCTTTTGCAGCCTTCGTACGTGTTGTTGGCACGGCTTTTCTTCGTATATTTTGACAATGCAAGGGGCGGGCCGATGGGGCTGCATTTGGAAGCGTTCGTACGTGGATCCGTTGGAACGTTTTTTCTTCTCTCGTTGGAACGTTTTTTTTCTTCAGTGTTCGCTCGTGTTGTTGGAACGTTTTTTCTCCGTATTTTTGACAATTGCAAGGGGCGGGGCCGCGCAAATACATCGGAAAACTTATTTACGACTTATCTACGAGATGGTCTGGGGGTCCGGGGGTGGAGACAGCTCCCCCCCCCCCCCTCCCCGTAGGTCACAGGGCAGGGAGCGAATGCGAGCGGGTGTTCTAAACGTGGGTCCCTGTGGCCGTAATTGCTGTAAAGTTTAGGCCAGGTTCGATTATGTTATAACAATGTTGAAATCACAATTTTGTAATTACAACTTTGTAATCACAATTTTGTAATTACATTTTTGTATTCCAATGTTTTAATAACATATCGAAACCAGCGCAAATTAGTCTGCCTACACATTGTTACTTATCATGAAGGCATATGATGTTTCATCACTCTATCTTTTGCGAATATGTACCAAACTTCTATGAACAATCAACTCTCATTTGAAAAAAGTGCATTGAAATCGGCAGTTTAACTTGGCCCGGACGGCGAACTATTTAGTGTTCACGACTTATTTTTAAAAAATCCATCGATTTGCAGCAAACAGGTATTTAATTTATTACAGTGCACAGTGGCGTAGCCAAGGGGGGGGGCAAAGGGGCCATGCCCCCCCCCCCCCCCCCCCCCCCCTGGAGGCCAGGCAGGCCCCTCTGGCGGTCGAGCGAGGGCCCCCTGGGGCCGAAGGCCCCAGTGTTTTGGATGGTGTCAGGTGCCCGCAAAACGCCTTATGTCGCATAAAGAACGTCCACGAACAAATCTAACACGAATAAATAACAGCATTTAAGAGCTGGTATTTATTTCGAGGGCCCCTCAGGCCTTCCCAGGGCCTCCAATTCCTTTCGAGGGCCCCTCAGGCCAGGCACGTAGCCAGGATTTCGTTCAGGGGGTGTGGGGGGGGGGGGCGCCTCGAAAGGGCCTCTTCCCGAGCGTTAACCCCCCCCCCCCCCCAAAAAAAAGGATATGAAAAACTCTACGGATTTCGGCCACTTTATTTTGTGAGGTTCAAATTTCCAGGGGCCCTCTGATCTGTCCAGGGGCCCTCTGGTCTGTCCAGGGCCCTCTGGTCTGTCCAGGGCCCTCTGGTCTGTCCAGGGCCCTCTGGTCTGTTCAGGGGCCCTCTGGTCTGCTCAGGGGCCCTTCCGAGCTGGCCAGGGACTGCACTGGCTGCTTTTTCACCCTGCCGACATCCTCAGGGGCCTCTCCGACCTGCCCAGGGGTCCTTCTGTGCTGGCCAGAGGCCCATTCAACGTAATCAGTGGCCATCTGACCTGCTCAGGGACCCTTTCGGTCTGGTCAGGGGCCCCTTTGACATGCACAGGGGCCCTTTGAACTTCCCAAGGGCCCTCTGGTCTGCCCAGGAGCCCTCCAGCCTACTAAGGGGCCCTTCCAACCTGGCAAGAGACTGCGCTTTCTGTTTTGTCGCCTTGTCAACATGCTCAGAGGGCCCTTCGACCTGCCCTGGGGCCCCTCCGTGCTGACTAGGAGCCCATTCGGCATGTTCAGGGGCCCTTTTGGTCTGGTCAGGGGCCCCTCTGACATGCACAGGGGCCCTTTTAACTTCCCAGAGGCCCTCTGGTGCTGGTCTGTCCAGGGGCCCTCCAGCCTGTTCAGGGGGTCCTTAAGACCTGGCAAGGGACTGCACTGGCTGCTTTGTTGCCCTGCCGACATGCTCAGGGGCCTCTCCGACCTTCCCAGGGGTCCCTCTGTGCTGGCTCGGTGCTCATTCGACGTGTTCAGGGGTCCTTTGACCCGCTCAGGGGCCCTTTCGGCTTGTACAGGGGCCCTTCTGACATGTACAGGGCTCTGCTGAACGTCCAAGGGCCCTCGTGGTCTTTCAGAAAGGGCCCTGGTGCCCCTAAAGAACCTCTGAAATGCTCTAAACTCTTAAAGACCACGCTTCGCGTAGTCCATGAGCGTAGTCTCGTCGGCCCTTTTCGGTGCGCTGCGCGCTGCGCGCCCGAAAAGGGCCCGCCGGGCCTCCAGGGCGGGGGGGGCGGGTAGCCTCCCCCCGCCCCCCCCCCCCCCCCCCCCCCTTGGCTACGTGCCTGCCTCAGGCCTACCGAGGTAATGTTATCGACTTTTAAGCGTTGGTTACAAAATGATCTGTCCGACCTCCTATTTCCCTAAATATGGCAGCATTTGGTAGCATAGCCAACGAGCTACAATAACAGCGGATTTCGCTTGCTTATGCATTGATAGCTGATTTAAAACAAACTTCCGTAGATAAACTTGCTTAGATTTTCTTATCAGGAAATGTGTACATTTTGTGCTGATTTCAGGCGGTTTAATGGGTTTGATGGGATATAAATTTTTACCCCCAAACTCGAACCCTAGATCCGCCAGTGTGTGGGCCCCCAAATGGCTACGAGGGCCCCTCTGATCCCGTTTGCCCCCCCCCCCCCTGGCCGAAATCCTGGCTACGCCCCTGACAGTGCACACATGAAACATTTATCTAAACCGTTTATTCATAATCAATCAATAAACGTTTCAGAAAACCGTGATGCATTCCGCGGGTTAACTTGGCCAAGGATGGCGATATATTTAGTGTATGCGATTTGTTTCATTGACCGATCAGGAACGTTATCATGCTTCTTGGAGCACTTACTTCATTGCTGGCCCTATGACTTGTTTACAAATAACATTCAAACCAGAGATAGTGATAGAGATAGTGATAGAGATAGAGATTGTGTCACCATATGTTAGTACATATTTTTTAATTTCCCATAATTTAATTTTTGCAATAGAAAATGTTGTTAGTTCACTTTTAAATTGAGGCACGATCAATTTGAAACCACACATGTGCAGGGGCGGATCCAGTTGGGGGGCAAAGGGGCCATGCCCCCCTCCCCCCCAAGGTCCTGATACTATGTCCCCCCCCCCCAACGGTCGGACGTACAGTTGTAAAAATTGCCTTTGCAGCAGTCAAAATCCAGCTATCCACAGTGAAAACTTGCAAATTTATCGCCGCTTCGCGGCATGGCACAATGCGCAATTGCTTATACAAATTTGGAAAATGGGGAAATAAATAAATTAAGTGTCTGGCAGTCTTTCCTTGGCGGTACCTAATTGCTAGCCCCAGGGCCATTCCCTTCATAAAATATTAACTTTCAAGCGGGCTACATGTTTAGCTAGTCTGCCGAGTTCCGAAAAATGGTGACGCGAACGCAAAGACACAGACATTGGCACCCGGAAGCTGCTTCAGCGGTGCCCAGCTTGCTGGACCGAAGAGCTAATAGTGGGGACCCGGCCAGGACCATCTTCCCCAGGCTCCTCCAGATCCACAGGGACCATTTATGCGCGGAAACGTCGTTCTTCCCCTTTGCTGCTTTCAAACCATTTGCATTGTTACTAGTTGTTTGTTACAGTTTGGTTCATATGTATACAGTTATTATTATTATATGTACTATTGAGCGCTGACTGCCACCGGTCATTGTGATTTACGATCCGAGGCTAATGTATATGAAAAACTACCTTCATTTCAATATTTTTCATCATACCGAGATGTGTAACCAGGAAAAGAGGTTACCTGAGGCTTGGCTCCACTTACGGTCTGGCTCCAATATGAAAATTTCGTTTTCCACGACCTAAAATTAAAATTTTCACGCCGCTTCGCAGCGTCACATCGGTGGCCATCGTCATAACGAAGCCATCGTCATCGTCTTTGGTTCGTTGTAGCGGTGAATTGAATGAATAGCATGTTTAGCTTCTTATTCTCTACAAGGCCCACCGCCTATGTGTCTGGGTTTTATCAGGCAAACCAGTAAAAATTTCGCGCCGCTTCGCGGCGCTAAATAGCAAGTATGTACCTACTAAAACATGAAAGAACACATTAAAAATGCTGCAAAGGCCTAAATACACGCATACAAAATGGTTAGTTTTTCTTTCGTCATTTTAGCCGACCCCCCATTCAAAAATTATCGGCGACGCTGACAATTGACATAGTTTTGCTCAGTGTAAGGCAATGTCGGAACAATACAAACTGCAAGCTGACGATCTTTCCTTTTTCGATATCCCAAAAGGCCTAAAAGCTAAAAAAAAAGAAAGAAGAAAAGACATCGTGTAGTTGCAAAATAAAGTGGGCCAAATCCGGGAAGAAATTCGAAATTGGGGGTAGGTAAGGTCCGCTAAAAACGGTTTGCCCCCCCCCCAAAAAAAAAACGTCCGGCTGGATCCGCCCTTGTACATGTGTCACAGAAAAATGCAGGTAATTAAATCAAAAGGTGAATATTTCACTTTAATACATGCTTTGTATTTAGTTTGTCCCAGGGAAGCGCCATTTACTTTGTACAGCTCCATTCAGCTGAACGTTCCTAAAATTATGCATACTAGGATATAAGCACGGTAAAACTATTGAATATGTTACTAATTATTGGGACAGTCAATGCACACGTGTGCGCACGTACCGTTTCATATTTCAAACCTGTTCTAGCTTTATCAGAGCGCGCCCGCTCGGTCATCGCCCAAAAAGGCGTTTTACTGGTATAATATTGTGCCCTAAATCCGAGGAGATATCATTTAGCGCGATTTTTTTTTTGGGGGGGGGGGCGCTTGGCCCGAGGGGGCGCCCTGGGTTTCCTTGCCCCCCCCCCCCCCCATCCGAAAATACCTTCCGCCGCCACTGATCGAAGCAAGCAAAGTCGAAGGGCAGAGGTCGACAAATTTACCAACTCCGCTGTCGGCGAAGTGTAGCAAAACAGTCGACTTTACACTCGTAAATTCATGCAGGATTTTACGACCAATGAAATGTATTACAGTAATGTTGTCAGCTCGATACTTTTTTCACTAACAACAAAGACTAAACATGGAACATAGACTTAAAAGTCGTTTAACATCGTTATTGGCTAATTCAGGGCACAAGTTCACATATCACATACACCTAGTATGATTTGCTACTGCCATTCCTCAAACACTACCGCAACTGGTATCGGTAGACTGCTCTGGCCTGGTCAGACACCGATGGAAATGCAGCCATCACTATCTGAAAGCACCAACTTGAATCGCGCAGCTGCGACTGCTACATTGGACTTTTTTCAGGAATAGTAGTAAATAACGAGGTGCAGTAGTGCGCAAGTTTCCGATGGTATTTTTGTCCGTTCGTATACCCATTGCAGGGCACTTAAAGGAAATAGTTCACCTTCAACATTAGTTTTAAACTGAGATAGCAGTTTTGTAGCCCGTGTTGAGAAACCCCTATCTGCAAGTTTTCTTGACTGAAAAGACTCTCCAGCCGAATATATTTTAGTTTTTGGCGAAGGAATGCGGTGCTGGCGAAAGAATGTTGCTCTGGTTCTAGCCCGGGCAGAGGCTATACCATCAGCCAATCAGCTTGCAGCTGGTGCTAGCAAGCGAACGCCGGCCGCCGGTTGGTACATCTCCAATGCGAGTCTATCTTTACGCGACTATTTTCGAATCTGATTGGCTGAACCATTTTTTACATTCGCCTGACGTCAGGACTCTGACTCAGAGAGTATGCATATAGTTTTGATAAACAATAAAAATGTACGGCCTTCTGTCCTGAATCGGCGCGATGTAAGGCCATTTTTGACAATATAAAAAGAAATTGTATTAACAAATATAATCAAATCGTGTTGGGTACAAATTTTCCAAGGTGAACTATTTCCTTTAAGTGACATAAAAGGATCGAGTTTTTGGGGTAGTAAGTGTTGTGACTCAACTCTGTTTTACACTACCATCACTATTCAGCGCGGCCTTTGAAGCAAGCGCTGCGAGTGCGGCGCTCCTCTGTGGTGATGTGCTGCAGTGGCGGATACAGGGGGCGTAGGGGCTGAAGCCCCCTGCCTTAGAAAACGGCGTCCTCGGGTACTGCGTCGCCGAAGGCGCCGCGACGCCGTTCTTGCAAAGGATTTACCGGCGCCGTAGCGTTCTCAGGAGGCCGCCAGGGCGCCCTTGTGTCTACCGACAGCATTGTAGCACCCTTGAAAGGCACCCTGGCACCCTCGGAAGACAGCTTGCCGGCCTTACAACGCATTATGCCGCCCTCAGAAGGTACATCGCCGCCCTCCGAAGGCATTATGCCGCCCTCGGAAGGCATTATGCCGCCCTCGGAAGGTATTATGCCGCCCTCGGAAGGCATCATGCCGCCCTCGGAAGGCATTATGCCGCCCTCGGAAGGCATCATGCCGCCCTCGGAAGGCATCATGCCGCCCTCGGAAGGCATCATGCCGCCCTCGGAAGGCATCATGCCGCCCTCGGAAGGCATCATGTCGCCCTCGGAAAACATCGTGTCGCCCTCGGAAGACATTTGCCGCCCTCGGAGTGCATTATGCCGCCCTCAGATCGCAATATGCCGCCCTCGGAAGGCATCATGCCGCCTTCAGATCGCATTATGCAGCTCTTGGAAGGCATCATGCCGCCCTCGGAAGACATATTGCCGCCCTCGGAAGGTATGTTGCCGCCCTCAGATCGCATTATGCCGCCCTCGGAAGGCATCATGCCCTCATCAGAGTACAGAGAGCATTATGCCGCCCTCGGAAAGCATCATGCCGCCCTCTGAAAACAACTTGCCGCCCTCCGATGGCAATTTGCCGCCCTCGAAGTGCATTATGTCGACCTCGGGGGATGTCTTGTGGCCCTCGGAAGGCATCTTACCGCCTATGATAACATGATCCAGAAGGAATTGGACTGATATCGTGCGTATCCTCATAATAGGAAGCATGTTAATATTTCCCATTGACTTATAATGGGTAGGTCACGAAATCGACCCGACCTTAGGTCACCGATATACAAAATCCGAGATACACGAATCGTAGGTACCTATGACCTTATGAAATCCTGTAAGTACGATCTCGATCGGCCAAAAACTATGGCTGTGGTGTGACCACAAGTTTTTTTTTTGAGTTGGGGTCACGTGACCTAGTCTGGTGACCTGACCTGAGATGACCCGAGGTATTTTTTTAAAGCATATTGTGGACAATTGGTGCCCGGACAGTATGCCAAAAAAATGTCTGCGCTGCACGCCGCTGTTTTTCCGCTATCCTCGAAAAACAATGAAATACAATGAAATACAATGACATACAATGAAATACAATGAAATACAATGAAATACAATGCAATACAATGAAATACAATTGAAGACAATGAAAGACAATGAAATAAATGAAATACAATGAAATACAATGAAATACAATGAAATACAATGAAATACAATGAAATACAATTGAATACAATGAAATACAATGAAATACAAAGAAATACAATGAAATACAATTAAATACAATGAAATACAATTAAATACAATTAAATACAATGAAATACAATGGAATACAATTGAATACAATGAAATACAATGAAATACAATGAAATACAATGAAATACAACGAAATACAATTAAATACAATTAAATACAATGAAATACAATGAAATACAATGAAATACAATGAAACACAATTAAGCACAATCCGAGATACACGAATCGTAGGTACCTATGACCTTATGAAATCCTGTAAGTACGATCTCGATCGGCCAAAAACTGTGGCTGTGGTGTAACCACAAGTTTTTTTTTAGTTGGGGTCACGTGACCTAGTCTGGTGACCTGACCTGAGATGACCCGAGGTATTTTTTTAAGCATATTGTGGACAATTGGTGCCCGGACAGTATGCCAAAAAATGGCTACGCTGCACGCCGCCGTTTTTCCGCTATCCTCGAAAAACAATGAAATACAATGAAATACAATGAAGTACAATGAAACACAATGAAACACAATGGAATACAATGAAATACATTGAAATACTATGAAATACAATGAAATACAATGAAATACAATGAAATACAATGCAGCACAATGAAACGCAATGAAAAACAATGAAATACAATGATATACAATTAAATACCATCAAGACAATTAAATACATTGAAATACAATTAAATACAATGAAATACAATTAAATACATTGAAATACAATTAAATACAATGAAATACAATTAAAATTAAATACAATGAAACGCAATGAAATACAATGAAATACAATGAAATACAATGAAATACAATGGAATACAATTAAATGAAATACAATGAAGCACAATGAAACGCAATGAAATACAATGAAATACAATGAAATACAATGAAAGACAATGAAATACAATGAAATACAATGAAATGCAATAAAATACAATGAAATACAATGAAATACAATGAAATACAATGAAATACAATTGAATACAATGAAATACAATGAAATACAATGCAATACAATGAAATACAATGAAATACAATGAAATACAATTAAATACAATGAAATACAATTAAATACAATGAAATACAATGAAATACAATGAAATACAATGAAATACAATTAAATACAATGAAATACAATGAAATACAATGAAACACAATGAAGCACAATCCGAGATACACGAATCGTAGGTACCTATGACCTTATGAAATCCTGTAAGTACGATCTCGATCGGCCAAAAACTGTGGCTGTGGTGTAACCACAAGTTTGTTTTGGAGTTGGGGTCACGTGACCTAGTCTGGTGACCTGACCTGAGATGACCCGGGGTATTTTTTTAAACATATTGTGGACAATTGGTGCCCGGACAGTATGCCAAAAAATGGCTACGCTGCACGCCGCCGTTTTCCGCTATCCTTGAAAAACAATGAAATACAATGAAATACAATGAAGTACAATGAAACACAATGAAACACAATGGAATACAATGATATACAATTAAATACAATCAAGACAATTAAATACATTGAAATACAATTCAATACAATGAAATACAATTAAATACAATGAAATACAATTAAATACATTGAAATACAATGAAATACAATGAAATACAATGAAATACAATTAAATACAACGAAACGCAATGAAATACAATTAAATACAATGAAATACAATGGAATACAATGAAATACAATTGAATACAATGAAATACAATTGAATACAATGAAATACAATGAAATACAATGAAATACAATGAAATACAATGCAATACAATGAAACACAATGAAACGCAATGAAACGCAATGAAATACAATGAAATACAATGACATACAATGAAATACAATAAAATACAATGAAATACAATGAAATACAATGAAATACAATGAAATACAATGAAAGACAATGAAAGACAATGAAAGACAATGAAATACAATGAAATGCAATGAAATACAATTAAATACAATGAAATACAATGAAATACAATGAAATACAATTAAATACAATGAAATACAATTGAATACAATGAAATACAATGAAATACAATGAAATACAATGAAATACAATGAAATACAATGCAATACAATGAAACACAATGAAACGCAATGAAACGCAATGAAATACAATGAAATACAATGACATACAATGAAATACAATGAAATACAATGAAATACAATGAAATACAATGAAATTCAATGAAATACAATGAAATACAATGAAATAAATGAAATAAATGAAATCAATGAAATCAATGAAATCAATGAAATAAATGAAATAAATAAAATAAATGAAATAAATGAAATAAATGAAATAAATGAAATAAATGAAATAAATGAAAGAAATGAAATAAATGAAATAAATGAAATAAATGAATTAAATGAAATAAATGAAATAAATGAAATCAATGAAATCAATGAAATCAATGAAATCAATGAAATCAATTAAATCAATGAAATCAATTAAATCAATGAAATCAATGAAATCAATGAAATCAATGAAATAAATGAAATAAATGAAATAAATGAAATAAATGAAATCAATGAAATCAATGAAATCAATGAAATCAATGAAATCAATGAAATCAATGAAATCAATGAAATCAATGAAATCAATGAAATCAATGAAATCAATGAAATCAATGAATAAATGAAATAAATGAAATAAATGAAATAAATGCAATAATTGAAATAAATGAAATAAATGAAATAAATGAAATAAATGAAATAAATGAAATAAATGAAATAAATGAATTAAATGAAATAAAAGAAATAAATGAAATAAATGAAATAAATGAAATAAATGAAATAAATGAAATAAATGAAATAAATGAAATAAATGAAATCAATGAAATCAATGAAATCAATGAAATCAATGAAATCAATGAAATCAATGAAATCAATGAAATCAATGAAATAAATGAAATAAATGAAATAAATGAAATAAATGAAATAAATGAAATAAATGAAATAAATGAAATAAATGAAATAAATGCAATAAATGCAATAAATGCAATAAATGAAATAAATGAAATAAATGAAATAAATGAAATAAATGAAATAAATGAAATAAATGAAATAAATGAAATAAATGAAATAAATGAAATAAATGAAATAAATGAAATAAATGAAATAAATGAAATAAATGAAATAAATTAAATAAATGAATAAATGAAATAAATGAAATAAATGAAATAAATAAAATAAGTAAAATAAATGCAATAAATGCAATAAATGCAATAAATGAAATAAATGAAATAAATGAAATCAATGAAATCAATGAAATCAATGAAATAAATGAAATAAATGAAATCAATGAAATCAATGAAATCAATGAAATCAATGAAATCAATGAAATCAATGAAATAAATGAAATACAATGAAATACAATGAAATACAATGAAATACAATGAAATACAATTAAATACAATGAAATACAATGAAATACAATTGAATACAATGAAATACAATGAAATACAATGAAATACAATGAAATACAATGAAATACAATGAAATACAATGAAATACAATGAAATACAATGAAATACAATGAAATACAATGAAATACAATGAAATACAATGAAATACAATTGAATACAATGAAATACAATGCAATACAATGAAATACAATGAAATACAATGAAATACAACGAAATGCAATGAAATACAATTAAATACAATGAAATACAATTAAATACAATGAAATACAATTAAATACAATGAAACACAATGAAGCACAATCCGAGATACACGAATCGTAGGTACCTATGACCTTATGAAATCCTGTAAGTACGATCTCGATCGGCCAAAAACTGTGGCTGTGGTGTAACCACAAGTTTTTTTTTGGAGTTGGGGTCACGTGACCTAGTCTGGTGACCTGACCTGAGATGACCCGAGGTATTTTTTTAAGCATATTGTGGACAATTGGTGCCCGGACAGTATGCCAAAAATGCCAAAAACGCTGCACGCCGCCGTTTTCCGCTATCCTCGAAAAACAATGAAATACAATGAAGTACAATGAAACACAATGAAACACAATGAAACACAATGGAATACAATTATATACAATTAAATACAATCAAGACAATTAAATACATTGAAATACAATTAAATACAATGAAATACAATTAAATACAATTAAATACAATTAAATACATTGAAATACAATGAAATACAATGAAATACAATGAAATACAATGAAATACAATTAAATACAATGAAATACAATGGAATACAATTAAATGCAATGAAATACAATGCAATACAATGAAGCACAATGAAACGCAATGAAATACAATGAAATACAATGAAATACAATGAAAGACAATGAAAGACAATGAAATACAATGAAATACAATGAAATGCAATGAAATACAATTAAATACAATGAAATACAATGAAATACAATGAAATACAATGACATACAATGAAATACAATGAAATACAATTGAATACAATGAAATACAATTAAATACAATGAAATACAATGAAATACAATGAAATACAATGAAATACAATGAAATACAATGAAATACAATGAAATACAATGAAATACAATGAAATACAATGCAATACAATGAAACACAATGAAACGCAATGAAACGCAATGAAATACAATGAAATACAATGAAATACAATGAAATTCAATGAAATAAATGAAATAAATGAAATAAATGAAATAAATGAAATAAATGAAATAAATGAAATAAATGAAATGAATGAAATAAATGAAATAAATGAAATAAATGAAATAAATGAAATAAATGAAATAAATGAAATAAATGAAATAAATGAAATAAATGAAATAAATTAAATAAATTAAATAAATTAAATAAATTAAATAAATTAAATAAATTAAATAAATTAAATAAATTAAATAAATGAAATAAATGAAATAAATGAAATAAATGAAATACATGAAATAAATGAAATAAATGAAATAAATGAAATAAATGAAATAAATGAAATAAATGAAATAAATGAAATAAATGAAATAAATGAAATAAAATGAAATAAATGAAATAAATGAAATAAATGAAATAAATGAAATAAATGAAATAAATGAAATAAATGAAATAAATGAAACAAATGAAATAAATGAAATAAATGAAATAAATAAAATAAATGAAATAAATGAAATAAATGAAATAAATGAAATAAATGAAATAAATGAAATAAATGAAATAAATGAAATAAATGAAATAAATGAAATAAATGAAATAAATAAAATTAATGAAATAAATGAAATAAATGAAATAAATGAAATAAATGAAATAAATGAAATAAATGAAATAAATGAAATAAATGAAATAAATGAAATAAATGAAATAAATGAAATAAATGAAATCAATGAAATCAATGAAATCAATGAAATCAATGAAATCAATGAAATCAATGAAATCAATGAAATCAATGAAATCAATGAAATCAATGAAATCAATGAAATCACGGAAATCAATGAAATCAATGAAATCAATGAAATCAATGAAATCAATGAAATCAATGAAATAAATGAAATAAATGAAATAAATGAAATAAATGAAATAAATGAAATAAATGAAATAAATGAAATAAATGAAATAAATGAAATAAATGAAATAAATGACATAAATGAAATAAATGAAATAAATGAAATACAATGAAATACAATGCAAAGTACACAATTAACGGAACAGAGCTGGAAAATATCAGTACCATTCGAGATCTGGGAGTCACTTTGGACCAAAAACTGACATTTGAGGCTCATATAATATAAATGCCACTGAGGCTCATATATATATTGAGGCTCATATATATAAATGCCACTGTTGCAAAGGCAAACCGGGTTTTTGGCCTACTTATTCGCACTCTCCAGTCAGCTTCCCGGCGTTGCAGCTTCAACAAGCGTTCTGCTCTAGCCGCCTTTAATGCAAACGTTCGGCCAATCTTAGAATACTGTTCGGTAATTTGGGCTGGAGCAGCAAAAACTCATCTCGTTCGCGTCGAGAGGGTTCAGCACAGGTTCCTGATGTGGCTAGCCAACCACACTGCACCCCGCTGTCCGTCTCTCGAGTACGATCGGTTGCTTGTATTTTATGACGTACGACCGCTGCGCGCCAGGCGTGTGCAGTGTGATGTGATGTTTTGACTAAGCTTTTTAGAGGTCTCATCTCATCATCTTACTTGCTTAAATGTTTTAGTGTTCAATGTCCCATCCATGAACACCAGGGTTGCGGCGTTCACCCTGTTCGACGTCCCCCGCGGCCGTGTGGAAACCGTGCAATCCAGCCTATTTGTGCGGGAACCCCGCTCGGTGAATGCCTTTGTCGCCTCGAGTCCTCTGAGTGATGTTTTTAACGATGCAATAGGAAGGCTTAAGAAGGACATAGTGGGGTATACGTCGACGTTGGGAACTTTTATTTAGACTCCGACTCAATAGATATGTGATTTTGTTTCTTTTATGAATACTGCACACTTCATTATATTATATGATGGACTTCACCTGTAATTGGGCTCGTACCTGTTGGTGATTAATAAAACATACATACAATCAATACGATGAAATACAACGAAATACAATGAAATACAATGAAATACAATGAAATACAATGAAATACAATGAAATACAATGGAATACAATGAAATACAATGAAATACAATGAAATACAATGAAATACAATGAAATACAATGAAATACAATGAAATACAATGAAATACAATGAAATACAATGAAATACAATGAAATACAATGAAATACAATGAAATACAATGAAATACATTGAAATACAATGAAATACAATGCAATACAATGCAATACAATGAAATGCAATGAAATGCAATGAAATGCAATGAAATGCAATGAAATGCAATGAAATACAATGAAATACAATGAAATACAATTAAATACAATGAAATACAATGAAATACAATGCAATACAATGCAATACAATGCAATACAATGAAATACAATGCAATACAATGCAATACAATGCAATAGAATGAAATACAATGAAATACAATGAAATACAATGGAATACAATGAAATACAATGAAATACAATGAAATACAATGAAATACAATGAAATACAATGAAATACAATGAAATCATTGTATTTCAATGTATTTCATTGTATTTCATTGTATTTCATTGTTTCATTGTATTTCAATGTATTTCATTGTATTTCGTTTTGTTGCATTGTATTTCATTGTATTTCATTGTATTGCATTGTATTGCATTGTATTTCATTGTATTTCATTGTATTTCATTGTATTTCTTTGTATTGCATTGTATTTCATTGTATTTCATTGTATTTCATTGCATTTCATTGTTTTCATTGTATTTCATTGTATTTCATTGTATTGCATTGTATTTCATTGTATTTCATTGTATTGCATTGTATTTCATTGTATTGCATTGTATTTCATTGTATTGCATTGTATTTCATTGTATTTAATTGTGTTGCATTGTATTTAATTGTATTTCATTTTATTTCATTGTATTTCTTTGTATTTCATTGTATTTCAATGTATTTCATTGTATTTCATTGTATTTCATTGTATTTCATTGTATTGCATTGTATTTCATTTTATTTCATTGTATTTCATTGTATTGCTTTGTATTTCATTGTATTTCAATGTATTTCATTGTATATCATTGTATTTCATTGTATTTCATTGTATTTCATTGTATTTCATTGTATTTCATTGTATTTCATTGTATTTCATTACATTTCATTGTGTTTCATTGTGTTTCATTGTATTTCATTGTATTTCATTGTATTTCATTTGATTTCATTGTATTTCTTTGTACTTCTTTGTATTTCATTGTATTGTATTGTATTTAATTGTATTTGATTGTATTTCATTGTTTTTCATTGTATCTCATGACGATCAAATGATGATGATCAAATTAAATGTATTGCATTGTATTTCATTGTATTTCATTGTATTTCTTTATATTCATTGTATTGAATTGTATTTA
>JAXIVJ010002733.1:0-57500 GCA_036785665.1 Chirona hameri | reverse complement strand
GAACCTTGACCTTCTCCGAAGGTCGTACTGTCGAGTCCAGGCACGTAGCCAAGGGGAGGGCGGCGGGGGCAGCCGCCCCCCCCCCCCCCCCTGGAGGCCAGGAGGGCCCTTTTTGGCGCGCGAGGGCCCTTTTCGGTGCGCGCAGCGCGCCGAAAAGGGCCGACGAGACCGCGCGAAGCGCTGTATCATAGGCTCTTTACTACACGAAGCGTGGTCTTTAGAGAGTTTAGAAGACTTCAGAGGCCCTTTACCAGGGCCCTCTCTGAAAGACCAGAGGGCCGCTTGGACGTTCAAAAGAGCCATGTGCATGTCAGAGGGGCCCCTGGCCAGACCTAAAGGGCCCCTGAGCGGGTCAGAGGGCCCCCAGAGCACGTCAAATGGGCCCCCTGAACACGTCGAATGGGCCCCTAGCCAGCACAGAGGGGCCCCTGGACAGGTTGAGAGGCCCCTGAGCATGTCGACAGGGTGACAAAGCGGCCAGCGCAGTCCTTTGCCAGGTCATAAGGGCCCCTGAGCAGGTTGGAGGGCTCCTGGACAGACCAGAGGGCCCCTGGGAAGTTAAGAGGGCCCCTGTGCAGGTCAGAGGGGCCCTGACCAGACCGAAGGGGCCCCTAGGTGGGTCAGAAGAGCCCCTAAACATGCCGAATGAGCCCCTAGCCAGCACGGAGGGGTCCCAGGGCAGGTCGGAGGGCCCTCGGAACATGTCGCAAGGCGACAAAGCAGCCAGCGCAGTCCCTTGCTAGGTCGGAAGGGTCCCTTAGAAGGTTAAATGGCCCCTGGAGAGACCAGAGGGCCCCTGGAAAGTTAAAAGGGCCCCTGCGCAGATCGGAGGGGCCCCTGACCAGACAGAAAGGACCCCTGGGCGGGTAAGAAGGGCCCCTGAACATGCCGAATTGGCCCCTGGCCAGCACAGAGGGGCTCGAGGGCAGGTCGGAGGGCCCCTTGAGCATGTCGGCAGGGCGACAAAGCAGCCAGCGCAGGCCGACCAGAAGAGTCGCTGGTCCGATCGGAGGGGCTCCTGGGCAAGTCAGAGGGGCCCCTGGCTAGACCGAAAGGGTTCCTGGACCGGTCGGAAGGCCCCTTGAACATGCCGAATGAGTTCCTAGCCATACTGGAGGGGCCCCTGGGCAGGTCGGAGGGTCCCCTGAGCAGGGGCAGCGGATTGCGGTGGCAGGGTACCCAAAATTGCCCCAGTCGAAAATCCTGGGGGACAAAGGGTAGTTCCCCCCATATTTTAGCCTGCTCAATCTGGGGGCAACATGACCCTTCCCCTCCCCAGGATTTTTATTTGAGGGGGAACTTTGGGTACCCTGCGCCCCGCAATCCGCCGCCCCTGCCCCTGAGCATGTCGGCAGGGCGACAAAGCAGCCAGTGCAGTCACTGGCCAGGTCGGAAGGACCTCTGAACAGGCCGAATGGGCCCCTTGACACACAAGAGGGGCTTCTTGGAAGGTCAGAGGAGTCTGGTGAGACCGGAAGGGTCAAAGCACTTAGAGATCCCAGATGAAGATTAAATACAAAGAGGACTTACTCCACAATAAAAATATTAAAAGCGGAGCTTTCGGGTATATTGTAACACCCTTCGTTAGGGTGCTACAATATACCCGAAAGATCCGATTTTATTTTGTCCTGTAGAGTAAGCCCTCTTTGTATTATATATATCACCCACTCCACATCATGTCTTTTCGCTTCGCGGATCCCAGATGAGTCCCTGAACAGGTCGGAAGGGCGTAGAAAAGGTCAGAGGGGCCCCTAGACGATCTGAAGGGACCTTGGGCCTTTCAACAGTAAGAATACAGTTGTACAGGGAATAAAACTCAAAATTTTCGCGCCGCTCCGCGGCGCAATTGGACTACAAATTAAATTATATGCGGGTTAGGAAAAAATAGTCAGTTTCTCGGCGCATTTATGTGTTATGTTGCTACTTTCCTATATTATTGGGCAAAATAGTTAACTTTAGCACCTTTTCCCGCACTTTTAAACGCACAATATAGCAATTTTAGAGGTCCGCACCATACGCAATGTGACGCATTGATGAGAAAGCAACCCAGGGCATAACACTCAAAATTTTCGCGCCGCTCCGCGGCGCAATTTGTTTAAGAGTTCCAGGACGAGCTTAAAAAAATATTCCAAGTTGGTATAGCTGAATCCAAATTAGTGTCGCTGGTTCCGAAGTTGATGTGGCAGTTTGCTAACTCCAGCTCCTAAACGTTGGTATGGCCCATGCCATACCTGCCATACTGCATTTCCCAGCCTTGTAACGTGCCTTTTCATGCGTTTTTTTTTTTTTGGGGGGGGGGCCTTTCAACGCTTGGGAAGGGGCCCTTTCAACGCTCGGGAAGGGGCCCTTTCGAGGCGCCGCCCCCCCCCCCCCTGGACGAAATCCTGGCTACGTGCCTGGTCGAGTCGCCGATTTTGAAGTAGAAGTTTGCCGACTTTTTCAGATTTTGCCTGGACCCGACTAGCATGAAGTCTGTTTTTCCTTCGTTCATTTGCAGTGAATTAGCGTTAAACCAGACCTGGAGCTCGTTTACGGTGGTTTCTAGACTGTTTTTTTAAATCATCGAGGCCGAACCCGTCCAGAGACGTGCAGTCCAGGTGCACTGTGTCATCAGCGTAGGTAGTCAGACTTCCGTGAGACAAGTAGCACGGCAGGTCGGCGGTAAACAATATAAAGAGAATCGGTCCAATAATCGAGCCCTGGGGCACTCCGCATGACACCGGCAAACAGCGTCGTCCACCCCGAACAATCTGCCCTCGGCCGCTCAAATAACTACGGAACCAGTCAATGTCCATAACACCGTACCAAGACAGTTTTGTGAGGAGGACGCCGTGGTCGACGCTGTCAAACGCCTTGGATAGGTCGACTGTCGTTACCGACGATACGAGCCCTCTGTCGTTGTTCTTGACCAGGCGCTCAACAGCGGCGAGCACGGCGTCCTCGGTAGAGTAGCGTACCCTATACGCATACTGAGATGGGCTAAACAGCTTGGCCGAGCTAAGATAACTAGTCAGTTGACAGCATACTACTTTCTCCAAGATTTTTGACAAGACACTGAGAAGTGAAATAGGACGATTGTTCGATGGCACAGTAGGGTCGCCTGATTTTGGTATCGGGACAACACACGCCGTCTTCCATGCGTCAGGGAACACTTTGGTGGTCAACGAGAGGTTAATGAGGCGAAGCAAGTGTGGGCCGATCACCGGAAAGCACTGACGGACGGCCTCCAGAGGAATCTCGTCCAGTCCCACCGCTCGCGACGCACTCATCTTCCTGACAGACCGGGACAGTTCCGGGAGAGTAACAGGTGTGAACTGGAAACCCGTCGAACAAACAGTAGGCGGCCTGAGGTCCCCACGGCCGGCAATGACGACCCCCCGCAAGTCGGCAGTGATGCGAGGTCGGACGTCCGCGAAGTAGCGGTTGAATTCGTCCGCCCTCTCCTCAGTGCCCCCTCGGTCCGAGGGCAGCGCGCCGCCAGCCGGCTCGGGGGAGGCCATGGCGAACCTCTTGAAAGTAGAGCAGAAGCCCCCGCGGTCGCCCGAGGTCAGCTCGCCGCACAGGAACTGCCGCCTGGCCGCGATAAGCCGACTCTTGACGCTGTTCCGCAGCTCGGTGAAGTCCGCCTTCGCCTCCGGCGTGCGCAGGCACAGCCACGTGTCGCGAGCACTGTCCCGCTCAGCCATGAGCGCGCGCAGGTCCGGGTCCTCCAGCCAGGGACAGCTCAGCCGCGACACACGCACACGTCTCGGCGGGCAGTAGCGGTCCATGACCGCGTTCCATATGGTCATAAATTGTTCGACGCACGCGTTAACATCAGTGGGACCATCCACCTGGGTCCAGTCCGCTAACAAAAACTCCAGGCAGACAGCGTTACAGTCGACCCGCCGCCAGTTGCGAAGGACGCGCCACTGCGTCGGTCTGCGCACACGGGGAGGCTGGCGGTAGTCACAATCGGTTGGTGGTCGCTGATAGCGTCCGACAGAATAGACGTCTCCGGCGCTGGATCCGTGTGGTTGGTAATTATGTGGTCCAACGCCAACGGGGTGGGGTGCATCGATCAGCTTCGCTAGGTTGAGCTCGCTGATAAGGTCTAGATAGCGACGGGTGCCAGGAGAGGCCGCATCCAGCACGTTGAAGTTGAAGTCCCCGAGTGTGAACAGGGGCCTGCCTGCGCCTGCGGCCTTGCGGAGCTGAGCCTCGAGGTGGTCCAGGCTGGCCGCGACCCCGCTGTTCGGCGGGCGGTAGATAACGCCTACCGTGGTCGGTAGGCCGCCGGACCAGGTCGCCACAGCCCACAGCGTCTCAAGCGTCCCGCTCGCCGGCATCGTCAGAGCCCTCGCCGTGATCTCCGTGCGGTGGATGATGGCGACGCCGCCCCCGCGCCGCTGCGTTCGGTCCCGCCGCAGCACGTTGTAGCCGGGAAACGTCAGGAATTCGGGCATCACGACCGGCGTAAGCCAGGTCTCCGTGAGGCAGAGAATGTCCAGCTGCTGGTCTTGTAGCAGCATCATGATGTCACTCAACTTCGGGATGAGAGAGCGCACGTTGTAGTGTCCGATTTTAAGTTGGCCCGCGACGGGTCGGCGGCCGCGCAGCGCCATCTGTAATGCCGGTTCCCGCTCCGGCCGCCAGACGGCGAGTCTGCCGCTCGGTGAGCCGGGCAGGGCGGGTCAGCCATCGCACCACTGTAGGTGCAGCTGTACCCGCAGTCGGGTCAGCCGACCCGGCCCGGGCCGCCGGAGACCCGCGACCCCAGACACAGATCGGAATCACCGACCAGTGTCAGCGTCGCACTCAGTCGCCGTGATCGGCACCTCAACTAGTGCTCGGTCGTAAATCGGTGCGCGTCTGGGCAGGACACCGGGCGAATTGCGAAAATCGCTCCGATGCGGCAGCTCTCCGCCCCGGCTCCAGCGGCACCGCCGTCTTTGCACGCGGCGCCCGGCCCGGGTACCGCGGCGGGTCCCTCCCCACTGGGGATGGGACACAGCTGAGCCGTCTCGCCAGGGCCTGGCACCACCCCCGACCCGCTAGGCAGGCTGCAGCTGACGGGGCGGCTCGACCTCCACCGACACCAGATCTGGTAGAATCCGCCGCAGCACAGGGACCGGTGCTGATTGGCCGATCCATACTCTGGCCGATTGGCCGATCCATACTACCAGCGGATCGGTGCTCCGCTGGTGCCGCGGAAGCCGGGGAAGGGGGGCCGGAGTCTGTGTGGGACTCGGCTGGTGGGGGGGGGGGGGAGCGTGGTGCCGGAGACACCGAGGTAGGGGAGGCGAGGGAGGCGCCTCTAGGGTCCGACAGGGGGGGGTTCGGGGTGCCAGGCTGGCGGGCGGGGAGTCTGCCGGCGGGGGGGGGGGGGGTCCGGCAGGATGGCCCGAGACGCTCTGGCTGTGCGAGTGCCGCGCGGGGGGGGTCGCCTGTGGGGCCCCATTCGTGGGCCGACGGGGTGGGGTGGGGTCCCGGGGGGCAGCGTCTCAGCTGGGCTGAGGGAGGGGGCGTTGGGGGGGTCCGTGCAGGGCCTTGGACGCCTCACTGGCGTGGATCCAGGCTGGGCAGTGGCGGTCCCAGGCGGGGTGTGCGTCACCGCAGGTAGCGCAGCGACGGGCCGCGCTACCGCACCGGTCTGTATCGTGCTCCCCGGCGCACCAGCCACAGATGGGTTCAGATCCCTTTTGATCCTCCCGATTGCCGGTCCTCCATCCTTTGTCACGCCCACGTTATCCCGGGTCTGGTGGTCGCTGGTCACCGGGCATGTGGTGGCCTCGAGCTGCCCCCCGGGAGTGGTGGCCGTCTGCATGGCGTGGGCTCTCCTCGCAGCTTCGCGCTGCGAGGGAAGGGTCTGTCCATGGGCGGTTGCCCGGTCGCGTCCATTTTGACCCACTTTACCCCTTCTCCTTCATCCCATGGCTGCGCAATGGTCCAAGTAGACCGAAGCGGCCTTATCCTACCCAAACCCAAAAAAAAAAACAGATGGGTAGCGTGCTGGCATGTCCACTTCAAGTGGCCATAGTGCCTGTGTAGTGCCAGCACTGCCGACACTGCCGTGGGGGAGGGGGATCCACTTCCTCATCGGGCCATAGTGCCAGCACTGCCGACACTGCCGTGGGGGGAGGGGGATCCACTTCCTCATCGGATCATAGTGCCAGCACTGCCGACACTGCCGTGGGGGAGGGGGATCCACTTCCTCATCGGGTCATAGTGCCAGCACTGCCGACACTGCCGTGGGGGGAGGGGGATCCACTTCCTCATCGGGTCATAGTGCCAGCACTGCCGACACTGCCGTGGGGGAGGGGGATCCACTTCCTCATCGGGTCATAGTGCCAGCACTGCCGACACTGCCGTGGGGGGAGGGGGATCCACTTCCTCACCTCTGCCCCGCGATGTAACCGCAGTGAATCTGGCTGGGCAGCTCTAGGCCCTAGAATCGCAGGCGGACCATGGGGCTGGGCTGCCCCGGCCCCATGGTCTGATGACCTCAGTCACTCCTTGGTGGTAGAGCTCTGGGAGGATGAGCTCCTCCGAGAGGTGGGAGATGTCAGGGCAGAACACAAGTCCCTCAATGGAGTTGAGGAACGGCGCGACCTCCGCGACGACCTCGAACCCCAGGAACTGCGTGGTATCCAGGATCTTGGCGTTCTGCTGTGAAGTCAATGTCTTCACGAGCAGGCGCGTCAGATTGGATGGACTTGGCAGAATCTACTTCGCCGCAAAGGGCGACCAGCCAACGCCGGATGGAAAATGGGTTGGGGTGGCTGAACGGTTTCCCGTCCACGCGCTACATAGTAATGAAGGCGGGACCGTCCGGGGGAGGGGTCGGGAGGGAGTCGCGCTCCAGGGCGGGGCGGGGACTCCTGATGTGAGCTGGGAGATCCAGGGAGGGGCGGGATGGGGGACCGTCCGGGGGGGGGGGGGGGCTCGGGGGCGCGCACCGGGGTGGGAGGGGGGACCCCTGAAAGAGGTCTGGGGGGCGGAGGGGCGGGGGCCGTCATGACCGGAGGGTGGAGGCGACCCCCCGGAGGGTCACTCTCCTCTAGCCGGGGGGAGGGTCACTCTCCTCTAGGGGGAGAGTTAAATTGGGAACCTAAGCTATACGTTAATCTGGCACACACGTCAGAGCCAGCTGCAAATTAAACTAAAGAAATAGATGGGACCTACAACCTGTGTGAACTACGGAACTAACCTACCAAAAAAAAAAAAAAAAAAAAACTATCTAGGCGACCCTGCCACAGCCAGGTGGACAGGGTCCCGCACCCGAAACGGTGAAAAACTGGCGACAACAACATCGAATTTGAGACAGAACCTTTCGATGTTGTTGAAGCAGTGCCGCTCGAAGCCGGCCACCTGTATTTCGATTCGCGCATGCGCAGTAGAAAATGTGGTCGCATTTGTCGCTGAGTGGCCTATCCAGGTATTCCTCATCTCTGCTTCAATAACATCCGAAAGGTTCTGCAAGAATTCGGGTGTTATTGTCGCCAGCCTTCTCCGCTTCCGGGTGCGGGACCCTGTCCACGTGCTTGTGGCAGGGTCATTAGACCCTTAGATAGGTAGACTTTTAGCTCTTTTTAGGTAGGTAGACTCATTATATTTTTGTTTTATTGGCGGTAGGTACCCTCCACGGACTAGCTCCCCTTCATTTTTTCTAGTTTAATTTGCGGTTGCCAACACGCTCTGTCGTGTGTGGCAAAATTAACGTAGCAAGTTAGGTCCCAAATTTAATTCGGTCGATTCTTTCTCATGGCTCCCCCCCCCCCCCTCCCCGACCCGCCCGACCCCCTTCAGGGGTCTCCCCCTCCCACCCCGGTGCGAGGCTCCGCACCCCCCCCCCCCCCCCCCCGGACGGTCCCCTCCCCGCCCCCTCAGGAGCCTCCCAGGGACCACCCAGGAGCACGGCTCCTCACAGACTCCACCGCTCCAGAGGGACCCGCCTGCCTCACTTTGAGCCGGGCGGACGGCAAGCCCTTCATGCACGCCAATCCATTTTCCATCCGGCGCTGGCTGATCGCCCTCTGTGGCGAGGTCGCTAGCGCCAAACCCATCAGATCGGAGGCACTTCTGGTCGAGACGCACGCGACTCGTCAGAACGTGCTGATCATGGGGCTCACCAGCTTCATCGGAGTTCAGGTTGCCGTGGAGGTCCCGGCACACCTGAACTCCGTCGAAGGCCTGATGTGGTGCCCCGACGTGGCCGACCTCTCCGAAGAAGTCGTCCTCCGAGAGCTCTCCCCCCAGGGGGTCACCGAGGTGATCCGCCTCCGCCCGACACGGCAAAGGCCTGACCAGCCGAACCCGCTGGTCCGCCTTCGGTTCCGGGGAAGGAGCTGCCCACCCACATATATTGTGGGTACGTGCGGGCAGACGTCCGAGCCTGGATCCCCCCCCCCCCCGGCAGTGTCGCCAGTGCTGGCGATATGGTCACACGAAGTGGACCTGCCGGGCGCGCACCACCACTTGTGGCCGGTGCGCAGGGGAGCACGCCACCGACGGATGCGTGAGCGCAGCACGCTGTGTCACGTGTGAGGCAGCCCACCCTGCCTGGGACCGCCGCTGCCCGGCCTGGACCATCGCCAGTGAGGCGGACATGGCCCGCCGACGCCCACCGGACGCTCCCCCCCCCCCCCCCCTCCCTCAGCCCAGCCCTCTCCCCTGGCGGCTGGCCGGTGCTTCCCCCACCCGGGACCACACCCTCACCCCGGCGGCCCGCGAGCGGGCCCCCAGGCGACGCCCCCCCCCGTGGCACTCTCCCCAGAGCGACCCGGGCCATCCCGCCGGACCCCCCCCCCCGCCGGCAGACTCCCCGCCCGACATCCCAGTTCCCCCCCCCCCCTGCCGGACCTCCGAGGCGCCTCTCCCGCCTCCCACGCCCCGGTAACGGCACCACGCTCTCCTACCCCAGCCGAGTCCCACACGGACTCTGCCCCCCCCCCCCCCCTTCACCCAGCATGGGCCCCACCTCGTCTTCTGACGAGTCGTGGATGAGGGCCGTGGCCCTCAAAGTCACCCGCCCACCTGCCCAGTCTCCACCCTCCCGCTCCAGCTCCCTGCCCGCCCGCCCCCCCCTCTCCACCCCTCCCCGGCTCTATGAGGAGAGTGGCACCTGCTCCCCGCCCTCCCGGTCACCCTCCCGCCCCGCCGAGCTCCCTGATGCCAGGTTGAGCCGCCCCCGCCGCAGACGTACCCGGGCGACCGCGAGGCGCGGTCTGGACAGTAAATCTCGATGAATCACAACCAAACTGAATTTGTCCTCCAATGGAATACTAGATCTCTAATATCCCATTGGGGCAATTCAAACATTATATCTTAAATAATAATCCGTTAGTAGCCGCCGTTCAGGAAACCCACTTTATTGACGCTGACTTTAATAACTATACTTTCAAAATACCGGGCTATGGTCTTTATACAAATAACGTAAATTCATCACCGCGCCGAGGCGGTTCGGCTTTGCTTATTTCAAACCAACTCTTGCATCATCAAATTGACCTTAAAACAACCCAAAAGGAGGCGAGGTGACTTACAGCGCCATTGACCTCGCCTTCATCACACCACGCATCGCGACACTCTTTACATTTAACGCACAATCTGACCCTCTTTTTAGCGATCATTTCCCAATTCACTTAGAACTACAAGTCCCTTCAGGACATACACATTTGTACTCCCTGCCTAGATGGAACCTTCGCAAAGCAGACTGGTCCTCCTTTCAAAACACATCGACACTAATCACCCCGTAAACTCGCAGACCGACATTAACACATTTTTAAACACTATTCTCGCATCAGCTCACCAGCACATTCCACACACACGCACACACACACAACACCACCCGAGGTAGCGTACTGCCCCGTGGTGGAACACAGAATGTCAGAGAGCTGTGGGCCTCCGGAAAAGAGCATTTAGGAAATTTCAAGCGTGTATTACTGCAGAAAACGAAAAAGAAGTACGGATGATCCGCTCTCTGGCTAAAACAATCATTGACAAAGCAAAAAAAGAATCTTGGCAGGAATTCTCATCTACCTTTAATCGATTTACCTCCCTTTCAAAAAAATTGACATTAATTAGATCATTTTCAAATAAAAGTCCACCGTCATACAAAATCCCACACTTACACATCCACAACACTCTTACACGATCCCCCTAGAGGTGGCAACACAATTTGCTCAACACTACGCTAACATATCATCAACACAACAATGTACACCAACTTTTACTAACCAACTTAACGATCAATTTCAATCTCTTAGCTTTGACTCTAACAACGTAGAAATATATAACTCTCTCTTCACCAACTCAGAACTAACATATGCTATTAGTAAATGCGGTAAAACTTCTGTAGGGCCAGATCAAATTTACTACTCCTTCTTTAAAAACTTAACTGAGACTGGTCTCACTAACTTACTAACAGCCTTCAATACCATGTGGTTTGAAGGCACTTTCCCTGAATCTTGGCATAGTAGTACGCTAATCCCTATACTAAAACCTAGCAAACCTAAATCTTCTCCCGCTAGCTATCGCTCTATTTCTCTAACTAGTTGCGCATGTAAACTATTCGAACGCATGGTTAATGGACGTATCAGGACATACATTGAATCAAATAATTTACTTTCCCCATACCAAAGTGGTTTTCGACCTGATCGATCCACTGCGGACAATTTAGTTGGTCTTATTGACTCTGTCCAGCGCGGCTTTCGAGGGATAGAGGTCACGGTCGCCCTCTTCATTGACTTGATAGACAGAGTCAATAAGACCGCACTTTTAGTAAAAGTCCATAAGGCCGGAATCCGAGGTCGACTCGCAAAATTTATAATAAACTTTTTAGGCAATAGAACTTTTAATGTAAACACATATTCTCCAAATCAAAATCAGGACCACAGTGTCCCACAGGGATCGGTCCTCTCCCCAACCCTATTTTTAATTATGATTAACGACATTTTCAGTAATATTAATAAGATCGACAAAGGTCTCAAATTTTCAATGTACGATAATGACCTGGCGGTGTGGTTCTCGCACTCCAGTGTCGATCAAGCCAGCAAAATTGTACAACTAGTACTCATTGATATAAAGGTATGGTGCGACCAATGGGGTCTGGAAATTTCTCCAAGTAAATCGGCATGTCTAATTTTTTTCCAAAAAACCTGCATATGTGGAACCCTACATTCCATTAAAATATAACAATCAAATTATTCCTTTCGTCAAATCATGCAAGTATCTGGGAATAACGTTAGACACTCGTCTCTCGTTCATCCCACACTTCAATGATTTAGTGCAGAGATGTACGCGACGAATTAATATTATGAAGTCATTAGCTGGTCGAGAGTGGGACGCAGATCGCTCCACTCTCCTCCAGCTTCCCTGATACGCCCAATCCTGGACTATAATGCATTCTTATTTGATGATATATGTTCCAAACAAATTAAAAAACTGCAAACTGTCCAGAACGCTGCCTTGCGGATCGTGACTGGGGCCTGTCGCACCACCAACACCACAAACTTACACATCGACGCAAACATCCCCACACTCTGCCGCCGACGCAAATACACATTACTCAGATACTACACCAGAGCAAGTTCACACCACACACGCCCAACATTCCACATCTTAAATCACCCGCACCCACAAGACGACAAACACTACTACATAAACGACACCCACTTATCAGTCACAGAATCAGACAAACACTCATACTATTCAACATCCCACACATCAACACAATGCCAACACCACCACTCACACCTCACTGGCTCGACACAACACCAGACACACACCGCCTCTTCACACACAACAAAAACACAGTCACGGTGGCAGAGACACACACACTCTTCGACGAACACAAAGCACAACACAACACATACACATACATATACACAGACGGCTCACGGGGCGACGGCCGAACCGGGGGTGCATATTTCTCAAACACAGCTAAAAATAGCTTCAGACTTCCAGACACAAATAGCGTATATACAGCGGAATTATCATCAATTTTATTAGCATTAATATATTTCATAAAGGAAAAACATAAAGAAGTATTCATTTGCACAGATTCGTCCGCCTCGCTCACGGCTATTTCCTCGATTAGTGAATGTAGAAACCCGATAGTATTTAAAATTAGACTGCTAATCAAGTATTTAAACAACAAAAACAGCAGCATCAAATTTCTCTGGATCCCGGGACACGCCGGTATCCCGGGAAACGAGGAAGCCGACAGACTAGCAAAATTGAGCCTAGAATTACCTTCAGAAAACCATCTTCCAAGCCCTTTAGCAGACATTTTAAACCACATAAACAAACAATTGGATATATTGCGCCAGCGTGAGCGGGACGCTGCTCCGCATTTTCACCTGCATCCAATAAAACCAAAAGTCCAACATTTTATATCCAGTCGCCAGAATTGTAGAGAAAAAGAAATAGTATTAGCTCGCCTCCGCCTCGATCATACACAAAATACACATTATTATATTATAGACAATCTTCCGCCACCAAATTGCCAACACTGCCCAGGTTATCCGCGCTACACAATTAAACATTTACTAATTACTTGCCCAGTACACAACGACAAACGTCAGAAAATAATTGAATACACGCAACAGAATCGCATCACATTGAATCTTCAAGCGCTGTTAGGTGATAATTATCCAGAATTGATTGTCCCCCTCTTTGATTTTCGTTACCAAACACGATTAGTTAATGAAATATAATAGGGTTGTTTTGCCTAGCGCAATTTTGACTTTCTGCGCAGGTTTTTCCCCTTTGCGATAGATGCTGTTTTTTTGTATTTAGGACTTTTCTCCCAGCAAAATACATCCCACAACCAGGTCTCGCCGGGGCGCCGGAGCCAGGGGACTGGCAACAGTCTCCCGTTGCTGCAATGATGGCGCCCCGGCTCCATCAACACTGACACCGTTTCACAAGTGTATGTTCAAATGTGTGTGTGTGTCTGTGTGTGTATGGAATAAAATGTGTAGGTATGTGTGTCTCGTGTGTTATTTAATTTTGAATTTGAACGAAATACTTAACGTAAGATAGACATTATATTTACTTTGAACAATTAAATTAACGTAAAATAGATACCCTACTCCCTAGCTTTCTCCGGGTTCACATAAACCGGTTAACGTAATTATTTTCCTGGCAAATTGCCAGATGTAATTGTCCCCACCCGGAAAATGACTATAGGCCGGTCCGGGAAAAACAAATATATTCCTCATCCATGCCCCTTCCATGCAGATTCGAGGTCCTCCTTACCGGCACCTTTTTTGATAAATGTCATTATATCGAAAACAGAGGAAGTTTTAAATATAAGCTGAACACGAACACGTTTTGCTATTGATTTATAATTATAATTTGTTTATTATCATGAATAATGATACAACCTTAGATAATAGTAGGTGCTTATTTTGTTAGATTTTAGTTAATTTTCAGAGGCCCCTTTTGACTAGGAAGCCCCAGGAGGCGCCTGGTCGGAGGCCTGAGGCGTCGACGCTATGCGACGAATCGGACCAGTCGCACCACTTTTCAGGCGCCGCAATGTGCCGCCCCCTGTGACCCTTGGTACATACCTGCATACCGGCGATCTTGGCGCACCTGTAGGTACTCTCTGGCATCTTGCAGCCACTATGCATCAAAATGGAAACATTGAGAGCACTGTCTCCTCATATTGTATTTGTAAATGTAAATTTGGATATCTTGCGTGTGCCACTCTCAATCTCAAACCAGGTGCCGCCTCCGTACATGTGCAGCCTCCGGCTAGGTGCCGCCTCCTGGTCTGGTGCCGCACCCTGACCAAGATCCGCCCCCGACCAGGTGCCGCCTCCTGGTCTGGTGCCGCACCCTGACCAAGATCCGCCCCCGACCAGGTGCCGCCTCCTGGTCTGGTGCCGCACCCTGACCAAGATCCGCCCCCGACCAGGTACCGCCCCCTGGCCAGGTGCCGCCCCTGGCCAGGTGCCGCACCCGGTCAGGTGCCGCACCCGGTCAGGTGCCGCACCCGGCCAGGTGCCGCACCCGGCCAGGAGACTGTGCTGTTGCTGTCATTTGACGATGGTAGCCACTAGCCAGTCATTCAAAAGCTAAGGGAAATGTATGGTCAGTGTTAGCTTTCTACGCAGGAACGCAGTCTCCTTGTTTTCCGAGGGATGTTATGTGTTATACTCTTGTTCGCAGATGCGGTCTCTTCATTATAAACCAGGTAGCGCCCTCTGTACCAGGTCATTATAAACCAGGTAGCGCCCTCTGTACCAGGTCATTATAAACCAGGTAGCCAGGCGCCTGGTGGGCTGCACTGTGCCGCATGACATTCTTCCATAAGGCACAGTATACCCTTGCGGGCGTCTGCAATGGCAGGTACCCCTTAAACACGGGGAGACTGCATCAGAACACAAGATTATAACACTGCACTACATACTTCAGGAAACATGGAGACTGCAGTAATTCATAGAAAGCTAATACTGTAATATAGCTAATACTAAAGCTGGTCATGAATTCAGCCCTTTGCCACTCATTGATAAAGTCAGCATGTGACAAACATTATAAATTCGGGCTCATTGCATGTGAGCGCGTGTGTACGCTGCGTTCAGGTCATCGCTTGAGTACGCTACGCATTCATCATGGTGGCGTCAGACGACATTCCTCGTCATGGTGGCGTCAGACGACATTCCTCGTCATGGTGGCGTCAGACGACATTCCTCGTCATGGTGGCGTCAGACGACATTCCTCGTTATGGTGGCGTCAGACGACATTCCTCGTTATGGTGGCGTCAGACGACATTCCTCGTTATGGTGGCGTCAGACGACATTCCTCGTCATGGTGGCGTCAGACGACATTCCTCGTTATGGTGGCGTCAGACGACATTCCTCGTTATGGTGGCGTCAGACGACATTCCTCGTTATGGTGGCGTCAGACGACATTCCTCGTTATGGTGGCGTCAGACGACATTCCTCGTTATGGTGGCGTCAGACGACATTCCTCGTTATGGTGGCGTCAGACGACATTCCTCGTTATGGTGGCGTCAGACGACATTCCTCGTTATGGTGGCGTCAGACGACATTCCTCGTTATGGTGGCGTCAGACGACATTCCTCGTTATGGTGGCGTCAGACGACATTCCTCGTTATGGTGGCGTCAGACGACATTCCTCGTCATGGTGGCGTCAGACGACATTCCTCGTTATGGTGGCGTCAGACGACATTCCTCGTCATGGTGGCGTCAGACGACATTCCTCGTTATGGTGGCGTCAGACGACATTCCTCGTTATGGTGGCGTCAGACAGGCTATTCCAAGTGACTATTTCAAGAAAAATCAAAGGTTACGTGATGTTATTTATTCTGCATGCAAAATTAATATACCAAGGTTAGTACTTTGCCAGGGAAAAATATTTTGCCCTGACCATCACAACTATACAGATTTGGCCATGTGCTCCCGGAAGGATGTAGATAAAAATGGCCAAAACTGGTCAAAAGTATTACCCAAGATATAATATGATTCAATATAGTTATACAGCGAAGGTTTTTTTTTGTATTTGGGTTATATAAAGCCAATTCATTTTGTGTAATATATACACAAAACATTGTCATGCTATATATTTCGAAATTTGTATCAATTGCTGTCGTCTATTTCGTCGTCGTCGGCTATTTTGCCGAATATTTTGCGAGAAAAAATAATCCTTTCCGTTCCTCCTGATAACGATCGTGTCGTGGAATATTCCATGGAAGGGCATGCTATTTTGCTCTCCGAACGCATACTTACGTGATCTAAGTTGACCAAACACAAAATTGTATGTGTTTAAATTCTGCGGCTAGGGCTAATTGGATGGGTAACTTTCGGTGGCACTCGGTCTCATGAAACAATAGCGCTCCTGTTTTATGATATATTTTATAATAAATAACAAACTACGTGTCACAAAATCAACGATGTGCAATGTGAAATGAAATACATGGCTTCACTCCGACATTGTGCGTGTCACAGTATGTACTCTGTGTACAACGATTGTATTGTACTGCATCACAAAATATAGGGTGTCCCAATGTGTTTCAAGCAAGGCAAGCTGCTAGGCATACTTAGCAATGGCAACGCAACATGAAACAACACAACAACACAACATGAAACAACACAACAACACAACACAACATGAAGCAACACAACAACACAGCATGAAACAACACAACATCACAACACAACATGAAACAACAACACAACACAACATGAAACAACAACACCACAACAACACAACAACATAGCACAACACAACACAACACAACATGAAACAAAACAACACGACACAACAACACAGCACAACACAACACAATATGAAACTGCTGGCTAAACCAATACATTAAACTAAATGTCTGGTTATACCCAAATAAGAAACTTAAGTGCACATTGTAACGTTGCATCTTGAACAACTCGCATCAACGCAAACAGTAATGCCTAATCAGTAACAACAGCTACTATTTCTAGCTACGAATCATCCACAACAGAATGTCACACGCTCACCATTCACCAGTGGCGGATCCAGAGGGGGGGGGCAGGGGGCCATGGCCCCCCTTGAGCCTCGAAGGGGCCCAATGGCCCGAGGGGTCCCCATAGGCGATCGAAGTGACTCGAAACGAATTTCACTCCGCTTTCAAATAACGTGCAAGTAAAGTAGTAGTAAAACAACACAACGCAAGGCCTGGGGGGGGCCTCTGCTGGCCTGAAGGGGCCCTCTGACCACCGGAGGGGTCCCTCTGACCGCCTGAGGGGGAATTATGACCGCCTGAGGGGGCACTCTGGCCGCCTGAGGGGGACTCTGACAGCCTGAGGGGGCACTCTGGCCGCCTGAGGGGGGCACTCTGACCGCCTGAGTGGCACTCTGGCCACCTGAGGGGGCACTCTGGCCGCCTGAGGGGGGCACTCTGACCGCCTGAGTGGCACTCTGGCCACCTGAGGGGGTACTCTGGCCGCCTGAGGGGGCACTCTGGTCGCCTGAGGGAGTCGAGATTCGCTTCCATAGGCGGTGGAACAAAGGGCACCGAGCCCCTTGAATACAGGAGGAGGGGAGGCGGGGGACCAATGCCCTGGTACCCCAATCAAATTGCTGAAAATCCACCTATTTTATGGGAAATGGTGCACAATTTAGAGACAAAAAACGCGCCGCGAAGTCCTGATAAATCCTCGATGCCAGGATGTTTGTTGACTGCCGTTTTTTGTCGCGAACGAACCCATAGTGCCCGCCGTTTGGGCTTTTTTATAATGTGGTTCATAGTTGGAAATCCGTGAAACGTATTTGAAACTGGTAAGCAACTGCACCCAAGCTGTTATAATTCTGTGAGCAAATAAATCTAAAAATATCACACTTTTGTGCCACTGCGGCGAAATTCCTTCTATCTTTGCGGTGGAAGAATCTCATTGAGTGGCTGCATTGGTGCCCTTGGGCCGAATTCAATTTTTCAATGAATGAAATTAAAATAATCGAATTTTTGAGGGCCTAGTTATCCAGACCCAAAAATAAAGCAAAACAATCCGCGCCGCTACGCTGCGCAAATCATTCAGCGTTCTTTTCTAGTACAAAAGGGTTGAATATAGACTACACACCACGGGTGGAGTTTCCTATTCAAATGGTGGGGCCACTTCCCCACCAACTTTGTGTTTTGCCCCAACTTTTGTCAGATTTAGAGGTCATCCGGCATTAAAATGGTCATTTTCACCTCAATCAAACAAAACAACCAAGCAAAATGAAATTTTGCCTCACCAACTTTCTTGAAAAAGCTCCACCCATGGTACACACTGACAGCCGCAGGGTGGGGGGGGGGACATGGGGCCATGACCCCATCCTTGGCCTTAAATGGGGAGCAACATGTCTTTTGACTCCACCTTTTGCTCCAGACACATTTCCTCGTTTTGACCCTGCATCCTGGTTCCAATAGCAAAAATTAGTTATCTAGCTTACTCAAAACCTCAAATTTTGACGCCGCTTCGCGGCGCAATAATAGTGGTATGGGTGTCCATTTTGCGTGAATACCATTGGTAGTTAAGTTTAAGGGCAGCTTTTGTGATTTTGTGACACATTTTCTTTAAGCCCCCTCCCTTCGCAAATCCTGCCTATTTTTAGTTCAAGGACATTTTTGAAGTCCGCACGAGACGCCAAGCAATGTGATACACTGCTATCGCATGTATAAGTTTTACTGTTCATAAAAACGGTTACCCCCTGCAGTCACGAACATGACTTATACCCTCTTGGTAAAGTATATATACCTCACTCCCCCCCCCCCCCCCCACCTCTCTTAATCAGCCGTCTGTGTCCGCCCTTGACTGTACAAATTATATATTTTAGCACCATTCGTGGCACTTTAAACTATATAAAGGGTACGACTGATATTGAAAATACCTATAGCCAACGTTTTGTCAATAAAAAATGTTTAAATAGGGGCACCCTCAAAATATAATAGACCAAATCCGTTGAGTTTTCATATTTGGGTATAGGTAGGGGCACCACTGCAATTGATTGCCCCCTCCTTCACCCAATCCTGGATCCGCCACTGCCATTCACGCCTGTTCACGTTCTCAGTGGTATACTAACCAGCGGCAGCCAGCAAAGGTCACTTGAATCTGAATAACATTTTAAGCAGGCATTTTTTGGCAGGTGAAATTGTCTAAGGGTACAAGCCGTCGATAACTTGTGACTAAAGTATGGTGTAATTTATTTTCTTCGTTTCTACATTATTCAGGTACATATATACCTACCTAAACAGGTACACATATACCTACCTAAATAATATGCATCGATAGCTACCTTTTACAGCGCATTAAATTCATAATTGTGTAAGAAAATGTGTATGAACTTCTTATCTTTAATCAATGGTATGCTGACGTGCAGTTAAAACGTACTGCAATTATATATATATATATATATATATATATATATATATATATATATATATATATATATATATATATATATATATATATATATATATATATATATATATATATATATATATATATATATATATATATATATATATATATATATATATATATATATATATACATATACTGCACTGCCTCACCGCTGTTGTGTACCGACCAGACTCTCCCCTGCCCCCCGACACCCTCGGCCGCCGGGTCCTCAGTGGCGCTACCTGGATACCAGGGACAGAAGCAGAGGTACGCACAGTCACCACACCGCCGGTAGGGCGCTGCTGTCGGCAGAGTTGGAGGCTCCAGTCTGCTGCTGCTGGCGCTCGCTCCCGAGCTGGTGCTCCGGCTCCGGCTCCGGTTCCGGCTCTGACTGAGGCTCCTCATCACTGGATCGAACCACTGAAATGGATAACATCAGGGCTCAATTTTGTTTAGCTAAACCGCAAACACAATATGTTAAATTAATAATTTTGTAAGAAAATGTTTGTCAACCTCTTATCATCTTTAATGCAGGGTATGCTGCCGTGCCGTTAAAACGTACTGCAATTGTGTCACTCAAAATTAACATGCCTTGCCTTATATGCACATCACTGCTCACGACTTCCGGTACTGCTGAAACCACTTGCCTTGTGCATTTGTCCGGCTATCTGTTGCACGAAGCTGCATCCTTACCCCGTTCGACGCTTCGCCTCGTTCTTGTCTGGGCATCGTCAGAAGCTGACTGTGCCTCCCGCATCCTGCTCCAGATGTCCTCCAGTATGTTGTGTGGTGTCGATTCTGAGGCGACCTGGTCAAAACAATCATGTTATAACATGGACACTGCTTCTGTAGAGACATGCTCCATGCAGCTATTTATCGGCAACAAGTGACTATTTCGTGGTCATATGTATGTACACAATGGAATGATCTGAATCTAAGGAATGTATGTACACTGGATAGCTTTAACTCTGTAAATACGGACTCAGGAAATGAAAACACTCTTAACCCGCGCCCCGCCGCGCTGCACTGGTGGGGGCAAAATCTGCCCCCTGCAGGATTTTCTCAATAACTTGAAAACTATACTAGACATCGACGTAAAACGTTTTGTACCTTATGGTACGTCAATTCTACGTCTTCCCACGAAATTGTGATGAAATTGATGTTGTATTGTGGGAGATAATGACGTTTAAGGACGTCATGTCATGCCATTACATTTTCTTCAAAATAGCTGTCGGATTTTGCCAATTTTTCGTTTTTTGGCTCCCACAAATTCTAAAAACTGTTTTTTCAATCATTGTTTTTGAAGATATAAAAAAACAGAATATATATTAGAGAAGCAAGTATAGACGATACACAAACCACATTTCAAAGCAATATGTTTATTTTTGACTAACTTATGGCTCCCAAAGTATAAGTAACACATGACGTCATTTTTTTAAGTTGCGCTGTTTTGCTTTTAGTGACCAGATACAGACAAATAAATGCCACGGCTGTATTGTTGAGACAAACCCGGTCTAGAAACATGCCTTTTGTATTTATATTAATCAATTTCAAATTTTGACATTTTGTGACATAGACATACATACATAGACATAGACATATATTAAGGCCATCCACGATAAGCGCATGGCTATTACGGCCCCTCGTCAGTGGCTAAAACGGCGGACATGGGAAGTGAAAAAACGCAAACACGCACACACACACACACACACACACACACACACACACACACACACACACACACACACACACACACACACACACACACACACACACACACACACACACACACACACACACACACACACACACACACACACACACACACACACACACACACACACACACACACACACACACACACACACACACACACACACACACACACACACACACACACACACACACACACACACACACACACACACACACACACACACACACACACACACACACACACACACACACACACACACACACACACACACACACACACACACACACACACACACACACACACACACACACACACACACACACACACACACACACACACACACACACACACACACACACACACACACACACACACACACACACACACACACACACACACACACACACACACACACACACACACACACACACACACACACACACACACACACACACACACACACACACACCTACACACACACCTACACACACACCTACACACACACCTACACACACACACACACACACACACACACACACACACACACACACACACACACACACACACACACACACACACACACACACACACACACACACACACACACACACACACACACACACACACACACACACACACACACACACACACACACACACACACACACACACACACACACACACACACACACACACACACACACACACACACACACACACACACACACACACACACACACACACACACACACACACACACACACACACACACACACACACACACACACACACACACACACACACACACACACACACACACACACACACACACACACACACACACACACACACACACACACACACACACACACACACACACACACACACACACACACACACACACACACACACACACACACACACACACACACACACACACACACACACACACACACACACACACACACACACACACACACACACACACACACACACACACACACACACACACACACACACACACACACACACACACACACACACACACACACACACACACACACACACACACACACACACACACACACACACACACACACACACACACACACACACACACACACACACACACACACACACACACACACACACACACACACACACACACACACACACACACACACACACACACACACACACACACACACACACACACACACACACACACACACACACACACACACACACACACACACACACACACACACACACACACACACACACACACACACACACACACACACACACACACACACACACACACACACACACACACACACACACACACACACACACACACACACACACACACACACACACACACACACACACACACACACACACACACACACACACACACACACACACACACACACACACACACACACACACACACACACACACACACACACACACACACACACACACACACACACACACACACACACACACACACACACACACACACACACACACACACACACACACACACACACACACACACACACACACACACACACACACACACACACACACACACACACACACACACACACACACACACACACACACACACACACACACACACACACACACACACACACACACACACACACACACACACACACACACACACACACACACACACACACACACACACACACACACACACACACACACACACACACACACACACACACACACACACACACACACACACACACACACACACACACACACACACACACACACACACACACCACACACGCACCCACGCACGCACGCACGCACGCACGCACGCACGCACGCACGCACGCACGCACGCACGCACGCACGCACGCACGCACGCACGCACGCACGCACGCACGCACGCACGCACGCACGCACGCACGCACGCACGCACGCACGCACGCACGCACGCACGCACGCACGCACGCACGCACGCACGCACGCACGCACGCACGCACGCACGCACGCACGCACGCACGCACGCACGCACGCACGCACGCACGCACGCACGCACGCACGCACGCACGCACGCACGCACGCACGCACGCACGCACGCACGCACGCACGCACGCACGCACGCACGCACGCACGCACGCACGCACGCACGCACGCACGCACGCACGCACGCACGCACGCACGCACGCACGCACGCACGCACGCACGCACGCACGCACGCACGCACGCACGCACGCACGCACGCACGCACGCACGCACGCACGCACGCACGCACGCACGCACGCACGCACGCACGCACGCACGCACGCACGCACGCACGCACGCACGCACGCACGCACGCACGCACGCACGCACGCACGCACGCACGCACGCACGCACGCACGCACGCACGCACGCACGCACGCACGCACGCACGCACGCACGCACGCACGCACGCACGCACGCACGCACGCACGCACGCACGCACGCACGCACGCACGCACGCACGCACGCACGCACGCACGCACGCACGCACGCACGCACGCACGCACGCACGCACGCACGCACGCACGCACGCACGCACGCACGCACGCACGCACGCACGCACGCACGCACGCACGCACGCACGCACGCACGCACGCACGCACGCACGCACGCACGCACGCACGCACGCACGCACGCACGCACGCACGCACGCACGCACGCACGCACGCACGCACGCACGCACGCACGCACGCACGCACGCACGCACGCACGCACGCACGCACGCACGCACGCACGCACACACACACACACACACACACACACACACACACACACACACACACACACACACACACACACACACACACACACACACACACACACACACACACACACACACACACACACACACACACACACACACACACACACACACACACACACACACACACACACACACACACACACACACACACACACACACACACACACACACACACACACACACACACACACACACACACACACACACACACACACACACACACACACACACACACACACACACACACACACACACACACACACACACACACACACACACACACACACACACACACACACACACACACACACACACACACACACACACACACACACACACACACACACACACACACACACACACACACACACACACACACACACACACACACACACACACACACACACACACACACACACACACACACACACACACACACACACACACACACACACACACACACACACACACACACACACACACACACACACACACACACACACACACACACACACACACACACACACACACACACACACACACACACACACACACACACACACACACACACACACACACACACACACACACACACACACACACACACACACACACACACACACACACACACACACACACACACACACACACACACACACACACACACACACACACACACACACACACACACACACACACACACACACACACACACACACACACACACACACACACACACACACACACACACACACACACACACACACACACACACACACACACACACACACACACACACACACACACACACACACACACACACACACACACACACACACACACACACACACACACACACACACACACACACACACACACACACACACACACACACACACACACACACACACACACACACACACACACACACACACACACACACACACACACACACACACACACACACACACACACACACACACACACACACACACACACACACACACACACACACACACACACACACACACACACACACACACACACACACACACACACACACACACACACACACACACACACACACACACACACACACACACACACACACACACACACACACACACACACACACACACACACACACACACACACACACACACACACACACACACACACACACACACACACACACACACACACACACACACACACACACACACACACACACACACACACACACACACACACACACACACACACACACACACACACACACACACACACACACACACACACACACACACACACACACACACACACACACACAGCCATAGTCATGACCCACGCTGGACTGTTTGGCACTCTACCGGTTTCCGAAGAGACCAACGCACCTATCAGCTCGCCGCCTCGACTTCTACCGCTCCACCACGCTCCACCGTCGTCGCCGACGCCCTGTCAGACCGAGCCGGGTCCCCGCCGGACTCAGCCCCCATGGCCATCCATCACCCGCCCGCCGCCCAAGGGGCGGACAGAGGCGGAGTAAGGCGACACTACCGGGGGAGAAGAGCCGGTCGGATAGTCCAAGCGCGTCGACATCGGGCAAGAAACGCGGAACATCAGCGTCGCCAGGACTACGACCGAGCTTTAATCCCCCTGGCGGGCCCTGGACCCGCCCCTGGCACAGGGGAGAGTCCGCCGGCCCAAACCCGGGACAGACCGGGCCTAGCAGCCGACGGCTGCCAGGGAGGCTCTGGGAGCGGGAGCTCCTGTCGTGTAGAGAGTCACCTGCCACGACCACCACTACCCATCCCGACACTGGTGACGAGCCGGTGGCTGGCCCCGGCGGCTGCCGAAGCCCAAGCCAGGCCTGACGCGCCGCGCTTCCTGGCCCGCCCCGCACGGCTGATGACTGAAGGGACCCGCGTTCCGCGATTCTACAACATTGGGCACGTCAACGCTCGTTCACTGGCGCCAAGAATGGACGAGGTCAACATCCTACTTGACGAACACCGGCTGGACATTCTGTGCATATCGGAAACGTGGCTGCAAGCGGGCGCGTCAAACAGAGTACTGGTCTTCCCTGGGTACTGCATAGCCAGATGTGACCGCTCTGCTGAACCGCACACCCACAAGGCATTACGTGGCGGCGGCGTCGCCATCCTGACCCGTGACAACCTACGAGTCACGAAGCTGGACATCGGCGGCGCCGACGCCGCTGCCGAGTCACTCTGGATCTCTGTGACGGGCGCAGGTCGACGCTCTGTAGTCGTCGGCGCCCTCTACAGGCCACCCGGCGCGTCAGTCAGACGGGGTCTGGAGCTGATCGAGCAGCAACTTCAGGCAGCCATATCCACCAGCAAGCCAGTCGTCGCCATGGGCGACTACAACATCGACATGATGAACACCGAGAAGCCGGCATCTGTGTTTAACTAACTTGACTGATGTCCCAACATCGTCCTTAGTTCTCCCCGACGCCATCGCCGATCACCAGCCTATCCTGCTTCGGACACAGCTCAGTCGGCAGCGCCCCACGCGCCCAGCTCCTGTCACTTCACGGGCCTGGAGCCGCGTCGATTGGGACGCTATGTGCCTGACCCTGCTAATGGCCGACTGGGGACGGCTCCACGCCGCTGCGACTGCAGATGAAAAGCTCACCGCCTTCATGGCGGTTTGGAATGCTGCCGTCAACGGTCACTGCCCTCAGATCACGGTGACCCGACGACGCCCCGACTGTCCATGGCTTCGCAACAACCCGGAGGTTGCGGCGGCGATGGAGGACAGGGACGCCGCCCGAAAGGCATGGACCGAGAGCAGGACACCAGAGACACGACTCAGGCATCAGCAGAGTCGCAACAGGCTGAAGAGCGTCATCATCCGCGCCAAACGGCAGTACCTGTGCGATTCCCTGACGACCGATCGACGCCAGTTCTGGAGCCGCATCAAAGCCTTCGCGTTCCGGCCGCCAGGTGGAGCCTCATCGGGAGCCGACGACACCGCTGATCGCGCGGACGTATTCAACACGCACTTCGCGTCCGTCGGCTCGCGCATAGCAGCAGAGGTCGCCCGCGACGGTGGCGCCACCACCGGGCCCCGGCCGCCCCGAGTCTGGGCATCTGCCCTGACGCTGCGCCCTGCCATCCTCCCCGAGTTATGGAATGCCATAGGTCGGATGAGTGGTTCCAAGGCGGTTGGTGTGGATGATGTGCCTCTGTTCGCAGTGAAGAAGTGTTTCCCCGTCATAGGTCCTCACTTACTCCATCTGATAAACTACTCCATAGTCACTGAGGTGTTCCCCACTGCATGGAAAATCGCGCGTGTTGTCCCCATTTACAAGTCCGGCGACCGAGCCAATGTTAACAATTTTCGGCCAATCTCGATTCTGTCAGTTCTGTCGAAAATTGCTGAAAAGGTTGTATCGCTCCAACTCGTACCATACCTGCTCGATAACCACGTGCTCTCTCCTATGCAGTATGCATACCGGCCCAACCACTGTACAGAGGACGCCGTGCTCGACGTTGTCGAATGGATCAGTCAGACCATCGACAGAGGCCACGTCGCGTCGCTAACAACAATTGACCTCAGTAAAGCGTTCGACAGCGTCGATCATGGCGTCCTCCTCACAAAACTTGGATGGTGTGGTATCCAGTCGACAGGCTGGCTCCAGAGTTACCTCAGCGAGCGGAGGCAGACTGTGACAGGCGGCTCCTCCATTCTTCCGCTCACCCACGGAGTGGCCCAGGGCTCCATCGTCGGACCCATCCTCTTCCTCATATTCATCAACGATCTGTCCTCCTTCCTCCTCCACGGCCGTCTCCTATCCTATGCAGATGATACCCAACTCCTGGACCACTCCCTCCCTGACTCCAACGGCCTATCCGACCTCAAGACGCGGGTCGAGGAGTCTATCCAATGCCTTCAAAACTGGTTCCAAGCTAACAGCCTAAAAATGAATCCGGACAAGACTGACTTTGCTCTCATTGGTACAAAATCCTCCCTCAAAATGGCGAAAAATTTCAGCATCAACGTCTCTGGCTCGACCGTCACCCCATCCCCTACCATCAAAGTGTTGGGAGTCCTCCTCAACCAGCACCTCAACTGGGATCCTCATGTATCCATGGTGGTACGGAGGTGCAATGCAATCACCGCATCTCTGTATAAAATCCGCCATCACCTCACTCCTGACGTCCTTAAACTCCTCGTCCAAACACACGTTTTTCCTCATATCCTTTACTGCCTGTCCGCCTGGGGAGGGGCTGCCCAGCGTCGTCTGCATCGCGTTCAGAAGTCCCTGAACTTTGCCGCTCGGCTCGTCACCGGCGTGCAACGTAGAGAACACATCTCGCCAGCTCTCACGTCTCTCGGGTGGGAGAGAGTAGAGGTACTGGTCGTCTGACACGACTGTACCAACGTCCACAAAGCCCTGACCAGTCGACAGTGCCCTAAGGCGCTGCGAAACATGTTCGCCAAGCGGGCTGACGTATCGGCCAGGAGCACAAGGGCTGCCGACGCCGGAGACCTTCATCTTCCGAAATGTAGAATGGCTCAGACCCAGAAGGGTTTCTCGTACCGAGCAGTCGGCACGTGGAATGCGCTGCCATCAGCCGTAAAAGCTGCTCCGTCCAGGTGCGAATTTGTAGCCGCATTGGCAATAACCGAATGAGTGACGTGAGCGAGTGCCTCCAAATAGTGCCTATGCAAACTGTATTGTGTCGTGTAAAACAAATGTCCTTACCACATGTACTGTACAGGAGCCGTAATAGCCACGTTGTGGATGGTTTCCTAAATAAATGACGAAATGACGAAATGACACACACACTCAGACATACACAGTACACAAACCACAGTGGCCGACCGATCAGGTAACTCCTCCGCCGCCGCGCAGATGGCGCTTCAGGCGTTCCGCAAACAGGTGCACCGGGAGTCGCGTCAGGTCAGGCGGGAGCCCGTTGCAGTCGCGCGGAGCACGGCTGTAAAAACGCCGCTGTTCCATGGCTGACTTTGACCGCAGCACCATCAGGTCGTGGTCCTGTCGCGTGGACCGCTGATGAGTCTCGGACACACGCACGAGCCCGCCAGCCAAGATCTCGGGCTCGCCTGAGCGCCACACTTTATGTAATAGGCACAGCCGCACATGGAGGGATAGCGCACGAGCTGGTCTGCGCTGAGCCAGCCCACGTTCCCAAGCAGATCCGACACGTGATCAAACTTTTTGCGGCCGAAAATCACTTTAGCAGCATAGTTAATATTGTTTTTAATACGAGATAGGTTTGTCTGTGTGCAGTTGCCATACATAGAGATACAGTATCGGATCTGCGAGAGAACAAGGGCCTGAACCAGGGCGGCGATGACGGATGGTGGCAGGTGGTTCCTTAGATGTGATAGACCAGATAGAGTGCCGAAACATTTTCTAGTGACAGCAGAGACGTGACTGTCCTAGCTTGAGCTGAGGGTGCGATCAAAGGTCAGACCGAGTTTTTTTTGCATCAGAAACGGGGAGTAAATGGTGATCGCGAAATTTGACAGTGAAGTTGGAGACGTTGCGAAGATTTTGGGCGCTTCCCAGCAGCATCAGTTGCGTTTTACGGCATTTACTTTCAATCCGTTGGCTCGATACCAACAATCGAGAGAGGGCAGGACCCGCTCCATCTTGACTAAGATGTTTTGGAATTGTGACTTCTTGCCAGAGACCAAAATTTGGGTGTCATCGGCGTACTGTACCACTACTGCGTCCTCGACAAACAAGCTCAGGTCGTTGGCGAAGACGCAGTAGAGTAGAGGGCCGAGAGCAGAGCCTTGAAAAACGCCGATGCCGTTGGGAAGCGGGGATGATTTTTTGGTGCTACCCAGATTGTCAGTGAGGCTGACACTCTGGGTGTGATTGTGAAGGTAGGCTGAAAACCAGGAAGTATCTACGCCGGGAAGTTGTAATTTGGTGAGGAGTTTTTGGTGGTCTATCACATCAAAGCATTTGCTCAAATCCAGCAGGCAGAGGAGAGAGAGGTCGCCACGGTCATTGGCGGATAGGATTTGGTCAGTTATGGATATCAGCGCGGTTTCCGTCGAGTGACGAGGACGAAACCCGTGCTTAGTTACCTGAGGGCCATTTACCTGAGTGACCTTTACCTGAGGGCCATTATATGGGGTTAGGTTTTGAAAATGGCTGCTATTATCGATTTATACGTGTAAAATAACCCATAAAACTCATGTTGCATGACTTTCGTAGATATTGTGCGCATAGTGACCTTTTGTGACCTGACCTTGACCTTGAACTTCGCTTACAATTTCACTTTTGCTTATGTGGGAGATGCATTTTACTTTTGAGAGCACTTTCTGGGATAATAGTCCCAATATCAGGCTTTGGATGGAAAGTGTGGCCCAAAAACTAAAATACCTGCATTTTGACCTTTCACCTGACCGTGACCTGACATGTAATATTATTTTGACAAATTTGCGTATGTTTTAGATGCATCTTATTGAGAACTTTCGATTGCCGCCTTGTGCGTCTCGATACGCTTATTGGTTCGGAAGATAACGAGGGGCAGAATATCCCCCCCCCCCCCAGCGGGGCGAGTTCGGCTGGAGACCCAGCGTGGCGCGGCATAGCGAACCCTACCGATGGCAATAGCGTGACATGAATTGCAACCGATAGGGTCGATAAACAATTGATTTGTCTTCTTTAATTTAAAGTAAGGTTCTGAAACTTTAGTTTTGCATTTGGACCGAATACTTTAGAATCGCACGCTCGTATCCAGACCCAATAATGGCGCTTTCCTGGTTATGTATTACTGGCTTATTACCGAGCGGGCGCGAAGCGCCCGTGATGTTTCTCGTCAACTTACTAGACAAATTTACATTTGACCAGGCCCGACCCGGCCCGACCCGGCCATACATACGCTTTTCGGAAGCTAATAACTTTGCAACCACTGCTCCGATTGAGATCGGGTTTTTACCATTGGATAGAACCATCAAATCAATTTTGATTTTATTTTAGTGCGTTCTTATAGGTGTGGTACTACAGCGCGTGGCACCCGCAGACGTCAAAATGAACAAAAATCATTCTTGATCAAAAATGGCTTGATTTATCTAAGGATTCGTTTTTTATACGCTGAATCATGCAGCGTTCAGGACGTACTCCCTTTTGGCGGATTCGAGAAAGGAGATCATGTACAATTTAATAAAAGTTAATTTTTAATGTTGGCATGCATGGAGGCCTGGCAATTTTATGGAGGACTAAAAGGACTAAAAGGAATGTGTTACTACCACGTGTGCTTCCGTACCGTTTCACATTTCAAACCTGTTTTAGCTTTACCAGTGCGCGCCCGCTCGGTCATCGCCCAAAAAGGTGTTTTACTGGTGTTACAAGAAACATGCCTGTTGTAGCTCAAAACCTGAGTGATCATTTAAATATTTAGTATAGTATCAGTATAGCATCGATAGCTGAGTGCAATTGTCTTATGAAGGCTTGTTTTAACGTTGTGCCTTATTACGACCTCTTTATGAGTATATAATGAGTGTTTTACTCGAAACAATGAAGTCTTTTTGACGCTCTTAGAAGTTGCTTTATGTTTCAGTAAGTGACTCATATTCAGTTCGTACCTTCGTTTTCGGTGGTCGGCGAGACTTCTGCTTCACAACTGGAGACTTCTCTGGGCCTTTTGTTGAAGCTGAGGTCGGAGCCGTGGTCGGGGCTTGTGTCGTAGTCGGGGCTCGGGCTGGAGTCGGGTTCGGCTTCTGGACTGATGCAGGAGCCGGCAGTGAATCAGGGCCTGACGCTGGGACCGAGGGCGGGACAGGAGTCGGGTGGGTGGCAGGAGCCGGTGCCGGGACCTGGGTCCCAGTTGGGGTCAGGGCGGAGGCAGGAGTCCGCCCTACGAACGTCAGTCGCTCCGGCTCCTGAGCGTTATATGGAGCTAGTCCGGACCGCTTGGCCAGCACGACCTGTTGCGTCCTCCGGTTATATTTGGGCTGCTCAGGTCTGCCGTATCTGTCCTGATCGAACTCCTCTGGCCTCCTGTACTCCTGGTCGAACTGCTCTGGCCTCCTGTACTCCTGGTAAAACTGCTCTGGTCTCTCTCGTCTATGCTGAAATGCCTGCCGATATCGCGGTGGCATGCCGTGTGACATCCCCGCTCCCTCGGACGATACACGAATGAAGGCCTGCATGGGCTCATCGATTCGTTCCTGCTCCTCCTCGCTCTGGTCCACGGGCGAGGGCCGGAAGGGGGCGCTCTCGAACACGGACTGCAGCCGCGGCGCAGTGGGCAGGCTGTGTGAGGGCCGCACCGGGGCCGATCCCGGCAAGGTGAACTGCGACACCGCCGGGCCCAGCTGTGGCACCGGCACCGGCACTGACACGTCCGGGTGGTGCGCAGGCACCCGCAGCGACGACGGCCCGCTTAGCTCCAGTCGCCGGTTCGGGTTGCCAAATTGAGGCGTCGGTGGCTGGTGGCGGCGCCGCGCCGGCCGGCCGCCGCCCAGGCTGGGCAGGTAGCTCAGCAGGCCGCTGAGGAAGCCGCCCGGCCGCTGAGGCGGGGGACGCTGCGGACGCCGGCGTGGTGGCGGCGGCGGACGGCGCTGGTCGCCTCCAGGGAATGCCACCTGCGCCACCTGGTCAAACTGGAACGGCCGCCGGTCAGGTCGGAACGGCTCTTCATTACCAGCGAGTATCGGCTGGCCAGGTCTGAACTGTGTCTCTTCCGGTCTGAACTGCGGCTCTTCCGGTTTGAACTGCGATTCTTCCGGTATGAACTGCGACTCTTCCGGTCTGAACTGCGGCTCTTCCGGTCTGAACTGCGGCTCTTCCGGTCTGAACTGCGGCTCTTCCGGTCTGAACTGTGTCTCTTCCGGTCTGAACTGTGTCTCTTCCGGTCTGAACTGTGGCTCTTCCGGTCTGAACTGTGGCTCTTCCGGTCTGAACTGTGTCTCTTTAGGTCTGAACTGCGGCTCTTCCGGTCTAAACTGTGTCTCTTCCGGTCTGAACTGTGTCTCTTCCGGTCTGAACTGTGGCTCCTCCGGTCTGAACTGTGGCTCTTCCGGTCTGAACTGTGTCTCTTCCGGTCTGAACTGCGGCTCTTCCGGTCTGAACTGCGGTTCTTCCGGTCTAAACTGTGTCTCTTTCGGTCTGAACTGCGGCTCTTCCGGTCTGAACTGCGGCTCTTCCGGTCTGAACTGCGTCTCTTCCGGTCTGAACTGCGTCTCTTCCGGTCTGAACTGTGGTTCTTCTGGTCGGATCTGGATCTGTCCCGGCCGCGATTCGACTGGCGCTGGTGAGAACTCGGCGGTCGGAGGGCGAGGCGGCTCCCGAATCAAAGAGCTCTGGGCGGGGGCGGCAGCTAGGGCGGGGGCGGCGGGTGGTGCCACAGGTACCACGGACACGGGCAGTGGAATGCTCACCGCCTGCGGCCGCCGGTCGTCGCCGCCTCCGAACAGCGAGACACTGAACCCTCCAACATCCGACCTGGACGGCAGGAACGCCGAGCCGGCCCCGCTGGCGCCCGGGCCGCCGGCCGGAGTCGGTGCTCGCGAGTGGCTGCTGCCGCTGGCCGCCACGTCGGCTACTTCGAACGCCAGCGGCGGGTTGTTGCGGTCACTGTGCTTCACCGGCTTGAAGCCGCCCTCGAAGACAAGGTCGCTCGGGTCGAAGCCGTGACCAGGCGCGGTCGGGCGCGGGGAACCGAAGGTGGACTGACTGACGGGACCCTGACTGAAGGAAGGTTGACTGACGGGACCCTGACTGAAGGAAGGATGACTGACGGTACCCTGACTGAAGGAAGGCTGACTGAAGGGACTGGCGGCCGCCGCGCTGAGCCCGGGCGGGCGTCCAAACACCACCGCTGGAACCCGCGGGGACGGTGCCGGAGCAGGTGACGCCGTCTCCCGAGCGTAAGTGTTGAACACGTACTGTGGCACAGAGGGACGGCGGCTAGCGGGGGTGGCCGGACGCGGGGGCGGGGAAGGGGGAGTGGGCAGCGGTACCGACACGGGCGGCGGGGTGCGGTGCGGTGACGACTGGGTCGACTGAGTCGGCTGTCCGGAGGAGCTGACTGCAGGTCGGGTGTCCCAGGGCGGGGGCTGCGGGAAGAGCACGGCCGCTGGTCGCGTGGTCTGCGAGATGTTCTCGGTGGACTGTGTTGGCGGCTCAGTGGGCTCGGTAGACGGTGTAGTGTGGGGCGGCTGGCGGGAGAACGCCGTCGGCGGCCGACGCCCGTTGCTGTGGACAGGTCTGGGGGACGGCGTGCTGCCATGGCGGGGTGGTGACGAGGGGCGCAGAGCAGCGATCTCCTCCACCGGGGGACGGTTGATCCTGTTGAGCTGGGTGCGTCTGGTAGGAACGGCCGAAGGTTTGGGCCTTCCTCGGGCCGGATGACGCCGCGTGTTCCCCACACTACCCCCAGGCCGATGCACTCCTCGGTCAGACGGATCGGACTCTTGCCCATCAGTGTACGAGTCTAGTGGTCCGGCCACTGACTGAGGGGGTGGGAAGAGGTCCGGAGCGGAGGTTGGCTCGCGGTCAGCCTCCTTATCCTCCCGCTCAGGCTGGCGGGGACGCAGCCGGTCGCCGAAGTGGAAGTCAGGCCGCGGGATCGGCATGTGATCGGGGACCTCCGGCAGGTCGGGCCGCGAGAACCCTGGCGGAAAGTGGTCGAACTGGAAGCCGTGGTTCGGCTGCGGCGGCCGCCTGGTGGCCGACGGCCGGGGGTGGTCGGCCAGCGGAGGAGACTCCGACGGCCAGTCGAACTCGGAGCCCTCGGAGAAGTCGATATAGGGAGGCTGGGGATGGTGGGGAGGGCCCGGCGGCGCGGGCGGCAGGCTGTTGGGCAGCGTCTGTTCCACCCGCACACTGGACTGCGCCAGCTCGTCCTCGTAGTAATCATAGTCGTCGTATACGTCTGCAACGGCGTGATAGTCTGTCAGTTGATTCAGGCGTGATATTCTGTCAGTTGATTTCGGCGTGATAGTCTGTCAGTTCATTTCGGTGTGATAGAGTTGATTTCGGCGCGATAGGCTGTCAGTTGATAGTCTGTGATAGTCTGTCAGTTGATTTTTCAGACCAAGCATGAATAAAGGTAACACAGAGTAATCGTAACTTAGTTTTGGACATACGTGTATTGTTTCGCAATGACAAGAAGTCATCAGTCGAAGATAGTTGCAACTTACAATGAATTTGCTTTTAGTTTTCGTTTGATTCTCAAATACAGCCAAGATAGACACATGATTGCGCACAAAAAATAATGGTCCCGTCGTGGCGTAAATAATGGTCCCGTCGTGGCGTAAATAATGGTCCCGTCGTGGCGTCTTTCTATATCAGCGTATCAGAGTCAAGGACACGCGATTGAACGCGTGATGAAATACAACAACAGCTAAGTCAATGGCGAGAAGCGTAAACCTGCAACCCTGTAATGGTGATTACAACCCTGTAATGGTTATTACAACCCTGTAATGGTGTTTACAACCCTGCAATGGTGATTACAACCCTGCAATGGTGATTACAACCCTGCAATGGTGATTACAACCCTGCAATGGTGATTACAACCCTGCAATGGTGATTACAACCATGTAATGGTGATTACAACCCTGTAATGGTTATTACACCCTGTAATGGTTATTACAACCATGTAATAGTGATTACAACCATGCAATGGTGATTACAACCCTGAAATGGTGATTACAACCCTGCAATGGTGATTACAACCCTGTAATGGTTATTACAACCCTGTATTGGCGATTACAACCCTGTATTGGCGATTACCTTTGATGACCCGTTTGATCTGGTTGAGTTGCGAGGCCGGCACTGCACTGCCAGTGGAGCACGAGTCGAGCACATTGATCTTCCAGCCTAGGAAGCGGTGCGTGAAACACTGAAATAGACACCGTGGATCGAGTGAATTCGGCGTCGTTGAGATGCAAACAATTACAAACCGATACTGGCTTTCATGCGTCATTGCGAAGGTAAAAGTAAAAGTACCGTAAAAGTATCGTACTGAGTTGTTGGAATGTTGAAATCGCGTGCTGCTCCTAAACATTGTCGGCTTTAGGAGCAGCACGCGCCGCCGCCTTACAACACTGTTTTCCCTTTGAAGCCCATTGGTAAAGCCAACACACTCGACTATTCCCATCATGGCCTCAAGCTTTCGGGTTCAAATCACAACGGAAGTTCGCTGTCGCTCCATACTTCAGCTGACAAATTTCGTGCATAAAGGAGGTATATTCTGGCCTCCGAGGACATGCCTAGACAATGCACTAGGAATAAAGTAGGTACATACATACATTGTTAATGAGTTATTTCAAATTAATGTGCCGCGTAAAACAGAACTAAGTATATCAATAATGTATTCTAGAGTCCAGAACACACGAAGTTTATCTCCCAAATTTGCATCTCAGCTGAAGGAGCAGCGAACCCGACAGTCAACGAGACCAGACCGGTTGACGCCATGGCGGGAATAAATCGATTCCGCTGAAACAATCGGTTGATTGCATGGATTTTGTATTCTGCATTTACTAAACGAATGCCAATGTGTCGAATTGCAGTCGTTGCACGACTATGTACGCTAGACTATGTACTATGTAGTACAATTTCTGGTGATATGGCCTCAGCCTCAGTGTTTTCTTGGTGTATGCTATTGCAGTCTCCAATGTTTGAAACTACTATTGTGTGAGCTACAGCAGTCTCTAGCCTATGGTGTTACTGTTATATAAATTACTGTAGTGTCCAGCTCGTGGTGTTACTGTTGTGTACGCTACTGCAGTCTCCAACCCGTTGTGTTACTGTTGTGTGAGCTACTGGAGCCTCCAGCCCGTGGTGTTACTGTTGTGTGAGCTACTGGAGCCTCCAGCCCGTGGTGTTACTGTTGTGTGAGCTACTGCAGTCTCAGGCCTGCGGTGCTACTGTCATGAGCTACTGGAGCCTCCATCCCGTGGTGTTACTGTTGTGTGAGCTACTGGAGCCTCCAGCCCGTGGTGTTACTGTTGTGTGAGCTACTGCAGTCTCAGGCCTGCGGTGCTAATGTCATGAGCTACTGGAGCCTCCAGCCCGTGGTGTTACTGTTGTGTGAGCTACTGCAGTCTCAGGCCTGCGGTGCTACTGTCATGAGCTACTGGAGCCTCCAGCCCGTGGTGTTACTGTTGTGTGAGCTACTGGAGCCTCCAGCCCGTGGTGTTACTGTTGTGTGAGCTACTGGAGCCTCCAGCTCGTGGTGTTACTGTTGTGTGAGCTACTGCAGTCTCAGGCCTGCGGTGCTACTGTCATGAGCTACTGGAGCCTCCATCCCGTGGTGTTACTGCTGTGTGAGCTACTGGAGCCTCCAGCTCGTGGTGTTACTGTTGTGTGAGCTACTGGAGCCTCCAGCCCGTGGTGTTACTGTTGTGTGAGCTACTGCAGTCTCAGGCCTGCGGTGCTACTGTCATGAGCTACTGGAGCCTCCATCCCGTGGTGTTACTGTTGTGTGAGCTACTGGAGCCTCCAGCTCGTGGTGTTACTGTTGTGTGAGCTACTGGAGCCTCCAGCCCGTGGTGTTACTGTTGTGTGAGCTACTGGAGCCTCCTGCTCGTGGTGTTACTGTTGTGTGAGCTACTGGAGCCTCCAGCCTGTGGTGTTACTGTTGTGTGAGCTACTGCAGTCTCAGGCCTGCGGTGCTACTGTCATGAGCTACTGGAGCCTCCATCCCGTGGTGTTACTGTTGTGTGAGCTACTGGAGCCTCCAGCCCGTGGTGTTACTGTTGTGTGAGCTACTGGAGCCTCCAGCTCGTGGTGTTACTGTTGTGTGAGCTACTGGAGCCTCCATCCCGTGGTGTTGCTGTTGTGTGAGCTACTGCAGTCTCAGGCCTGCGGTGCTACTGTCATGAGCTACTGGAGCCTCCATCCCGTGGTGTTACTGTTGTGTGAGCTACTGGAGCCTCCAGCTCGTGGTGTTACTGTTGTGTGAGCTACTGGAGCCTCCTGCTCGTGGTGTTACTGTTGTGTGAGCTACTGGAGCCTCCAGCCCGTGGTGTTACTGTTGTGTGAGCTACTAGAGCCTCCAGCCCGTGGTGTTACTGTTGTGTGAGCTACTGGAGCCTCCAGCCCGTGGTGTTACTGTTGTGTGAGCTACTGCAGTCTCAGGCCTGCGGTGCTACTGTCATGAGCTACTGGAGCCTCCAGCCCGTGGTGTTACTGTTGTGTGAGCTACTGCAGTATCAGGCCTGCGGTGCTACTGTCATGAGCTACTGGAGCCTCCAGCCCGTGGTGTTACTGTTGTGTGAGCTACTGCAGTCTCAGGCCTGCGGTGCTGCTGTCATGAGCTACTGGAGCCTCCAGCCCGTGGTGTTACTGTTGTGTGAGCTACTGCAGTCTCAGGCCTGCGGTGCTACTGTCATGAGCTACTGGAGCCTCCATCCCGTGGTGTTACTGTTGTGTGAGCTACTGGAGCCTCCATCCCGTGGTGTTACTGTTGTGTTAGCTACTGGAACCTCCAGCCCGTGGTGTTACTGTTGTGTGAGCTACTGGAGCCTCCATCCTGTGGTGTTACTGTTGTGTGAGCTACTGCAGTCTCAGGCCTGCGGTGCTACTGTCATGAGCTACTGGAGCCTCCATCCCGTGGTGTTACTGTTGTATGAGCTACTGGAGCCTCCAGCTCGTGGTGTTACTGTTGTGTGAGCTACTGGAGCCTCCAGCCCGTGGTGTTACTGTTGTGTGAGCTACTGGAGCCTCCAGCCCGTGGTGTTACTGTTGTGTGAGCTACTGGAGCCTCCAGCCTGCGGTGCTACTGTTGTGTGAGCTACTGCAGTCTCAGGCCTGTGGTATTACTGTCATATTAGCTACTGCAGTCTCCAGCCTGTGGTGTTTTATTTTCTATAAGTCTGCCCCTCTGGCAATGCTCTTCAGTTTCCACTGCGCAAAGAGCACCAAACCATGTTTCCATGTAAAATGAATAGTTTTTAACTTGTAAAATGCTGACTGGAATTTAAGGGACCCCTGGTACCCTTGGCAACAGCGCAGCATGAATTGTGACCAATGCAGTCGGTAAGCAATTTGTGTTACCTTCATAATCCAAAGTAAGGTTCTTGAGTGGTCTTTGCATTGGGAACGAATATTTTAGAACTGCACGCTCGGTTCCTGACCCAAGAAGGACATTAACTGGTACTATGCACATTGTTTTTGGCTCATCTGGCGTACGCGTCCCGTGTCTAGTTCTGGGACTATTCGTACGCGTCCCGTGTCTAGTTCTGCGATTATTCGTACGCGTCCCGTGTCTAGTTCTGCGACTATTCGTACGCGTCCCGTGTCTAGTTCTGCGACTATTCGTACGCGTCCCGTGTCTAGTTCTGCAACTATTCGTACGCGTCCCGTGTCTAGTTCTGCGACTATTCGTACGCGTCCCGTGTCTAGTTCTGCGACTATTCGTACGCGTCCCGTGTCTAGTTCTGCGACTATTCGTACGCATCCTGTGTCTAGTTCTGCGACTATTCGTACGCGTCCCGTGTCTAGTTCTGCGACTTTTCGTACTCACCTGGTAGTAGACAGTGTCGGGCGTGTTTTGATCGGGCGTCCACTGCATGATGCCGGGCTGTCCCTCCTCACAGTCGAGCTGCAGGGTGCGCTGGTAGGCGCCGAACGAGCTGTAACCCCCTGGCGGCGGCTCCCGGCGTCCGTCCGACCGCCACTGACACAGCCGACCGGTGGCGGCCGGTCTGACCCGACCGTCCTGGTCCTCCTCCACTCCGGCCAGCACACGGACACGCTGCCGGTCAGAGGTCAGGTCAGAGGTCAGGTCAGAGGTCAGGTCAGAGGTCAGGTCAGAGGTCAGGTCAGAGGTCAGGTCAGAGGTCAGGTCAGAGGTCAGGTCAGAGGTCAGGTCAGAGGTCAGGTCAGAGGTCAGGTCAGACCGTCCCGATCCTCCTCCCCGGTCAGCACACAGACACGCTGTCGGAGCAGAGGGCAGGTCATACAGGACCATGCTATGCAGGTCTGGGTTTGTCACATCTGGTCCCTGCCATTACAGACCGAACCCACTAATGGATCAGTCAGCTTCTTATTCGTAGCACAAGCTTCACAAGGCAACACAAACAGTTGGTTAAAAAAGCTCTGCTCCTCCAGGTGCATTTCACTGGATCCGGTGACCTGGTGCCGTTTTTGTATTGCTCACCGCCCGTTCCTCCGGCGTCTTGAACTGGTATCCTCCCTCCGGATCATCTGTGATGTAGAACGGATGGAACTTGGCCGGCCTGTTTGGGTCTCCTCCGCCCTCCACCACGAACGTGTAGGTCCTGCCACGCACCACGTTAATCTCCGGCACCAGCAGGCCGTTGATGTACCAGGCCACGCCCCAGCCGACCCTGCCTGTGATGGCGCTGTACCCCCGCGGCCCTCCGGTCGGCCCGATCTGCACGTAGTAGACGCGGTCGTCGGGCTCGTGGCACGGAATCGGCGGCACGTGCCAGGCGGGCACCGGCGGCATGCGGACGGCAGTCCGCTGTGAGTCCGTGGACGCCTCCGGGGAGCTGTCGACCGGTTCGGCAGGCGTCAGCGGGCAATTCCAGGCGGGGGCGCGGCCGAAGTGCAGCTGCAGGTCGCCTCGCACCCGACGCCGGTGGTAGCCGACGTCGCCGGCGGCGCTGACGGGCCCCACAGCCCAGATGATGGCTTGCTGCGCCCGGGGCAGGATGGTGGCGTCCAACTGGTCTGAGGAGTTCAGCGGACGCTGGAACGTCAGCATCGAGAAGCCGTTGATGAAGGCCGAGTTCAGCAGACTCACTCCGCTCTTGCCGCCCTGCGAACAAATGGCCATTACCAACTATTGTTTTGGCACTGTTCATGAACTCTTTCGAGCATGCTATTCATTGAACTGAACTATATTTAATCATGTTATCAAGATACTATGATTGATGATCAAGATTGTGTGACGTCTGATTGCACAGCAATGTATCGACAGCTATAATCTTGGGGTGACACAGAACTGCATGCATCGTAGCCTTGAGCATACCAGCACAAGAATAGGTACCAATTACAGAATATATAAATATATATATATATATATATATATATATATATATATATATATATATATATATATATATATATATATATATATATATATATATGCACTTGACTTGTCACAGAGAATTTACCAGCCACATAATAGCGTGTGGGATGCCGTGGCATACCAACCGTCGCGGACAACAATGCAGTGGTGACCCTGACCGCCTGGAACTGGTCGGCGGTTAGTGAAGTGCTGCTCAGTCCGGGTCACATCAGATCGCATTGTCTGCACATGCACGGTGGGGTGAGCCGGGCGGAGCGTCTCACCACGAGCTGAGTGTCGGGACAGGCGCCCTGACCGGCCGAACACTGCTCCTTGGACTGCAGGTAGTAGTCTTCGGCGAACCCCTGCCCGGACTGGCGGTCCAGCCAGGTGACCACGGCGTCGCCGCCGACCATCACACTGCGGGTGGGCGCGCCGCTCACGCCGAACGCCATGTACTGACCGTCCTCTGCAGGCCAGAGCGAAAGAACAGCAGGGCATTATCCACCACCAACAGACGGAGACGGTGCAGATGCTGACTGTTAAACGCACCCTGCTATGCAATAATGCAACGAGAGAAAAGCGAGAAATGTTACGTTACGTTGACTAAGGTACCGATACGTTTACTCCTTCATCGTTACCTCCAGGTATAGATTTTCAATGACCCATGGAATGTTTAACTTATGGGTAAACCGCCTCACGATGACGGCTAAATGGGCATAAATATATTATCAAGGGATAGGCGTCAAATTCAATTTGCCTGACTTTATCGCTCTCTGCCATCTGTACATGGTAATCGGCCATCCCCGTCAGTTGCGAAGGCAATTGGTTCCCACTGACACAGCGTTTACCACTATGCTGACCTATTTTGCTGACGAGCTGCATCACCATTGACTCGCCGGCAATGGCCCAGCGAACCTCAAACGCCAGGTCTTCGTCAAGCACCTCGCAGTTCAGCTTCGTCTGCAAACAGGCAAGCGTCAGTAAAATAGACGACCCTTTTTTTCTCCCTCTTTCTCTCTGCCTCTCTCTTGGATAAGGGAAGAGGAATACATACCTCGGAATTAATGACCGAACAAGTATTATCTGATACAACGGGATGCTTTACGGGAAGCTTGTCTTGGTATAATTGTATATTTTAGCCGTTTTCACGAAGGATTATTGTGCGATTTTTTTGTAACTTTTTCAAATGTTTTGAAAAGTTTCGACAATCCATTCTTTAACTACATAACTTTTAGATGCGATTTTTGGCATGAAATGTCCCTCAGAATTGTGTAATATGTTGGTAAGAATAAGTTATATGTTGACAAAATTGCGGTTTGGTGGTAATTAGCAAGATAAGTATTGATAGGTCAGTTGTGATACCAGATTTCCACCGACAGAAGCTTTCCATAACTTCAGAATGATTCAGAAAGATTATGTGTCGTGTGACGCTATTGGACGCAATGGACTCACCCACGCAGCCCAATCCGGCGGCTGGGCTGTGCGGCTTGGCTTTGTCCATGTGCGTTCAGCATGCGGGTCGGAAGCGGCGGCGAATCGATGCTGGCACATCACTGCGCATGCGCAGACCGACCTGTGATTCATGACGCTGCCATAAGTAATTACTTGTATGATGGTATGCTAAACTGAACGAATAGACTCTAGGCGCATATTTTCTTTAAACACGGCAATTGTGTATCATAAACTTGTTATGAGCTCAAAACATGTTTCCATAACTATTGAATAGTGATAATTTACCGCCTAAATCAGTATTTTCCCCTTGCAATGTATAATATATAAGACTTTTATACGAAAACTTTTAAAAACTTTTCAGAACTTTTCAGAATCTTTTCAGCACAATAATCCTTCGTGAAAACGGTTATTATGTGTAAAATTCAAATAGATAACGACAGTTTCGACGGTGCAAGCGATTACAAGTTTCAATCTTATGTCGCCCGGCTGTACAGTCCTGTTGTCTCTTCAAGCAGCATTTGGCTATGACAACTAATGAAGTTCCAGCACTGGTAACACACTTAGTTGAAAAACGAATATCAAATGAATAGACATTACCAGTGGATGGTTAACCCGTTCAGCCGTTAACCCGCCATTGACTGGGGGGGGGGCGTTTAACAAGCCCCCTGATGAATTTTCACAATAGCTGAACAAACTAATAGCGCTATCAACGTAAAACTTCAGGTACCTTCTTATAAATCATAGTTAAGTCTTTTGTGAAAATTGAAAACAATTTCGTCGCAAATTTGCTCGAGTTATAGCGAATTTAGTGACATCACTACACATGAGTTTTACACTAAAATCAGCTCAATTTTGCTAGGCCGTAAAAATGCGAGATTTGAAGCAAAATGCAATAAAAAAAACGCCAAAAGATATAAAAGTGCAAGGACTACCAACCAGCTATCTCAGATTTGTTCAAATGTTAGATTTTGAACTAAAAAACAAAACAAAAAGGAAAAATTATCACAAAATCAAAATGTTCTCAAATATTCAAAAAACTGGACGACATGTCAGAGAAATATAACTAGGCAATTACTATGCCAAATGTCAACAGATGTTTCTATATTTGACTGACTTATGACATCTAAAGTATGGGTAACTCATGACGTCATATTTTGAAATTGCGTTTTTGGGCTTTTATTGACCAGATACAGACAAAAAAAAACAGCGCTGTATTTCTGAGAGAACACTGGTCCATAAATCTGCCTTCTTTATTTATATTTATCAATTTCCAATTTTGACCTTCAGTGACCTGAAATTGACCTGAAATTGCCAGAAGTTACCGCTCGATTTTGATTTTTTAATCAAAATGTAGCTCATAAAAAGTTGTAGCCGCACATCTAAAATAAAGTTAATCGAGGTCCAACGTCAAGGTCAAAATCAATTCAAGGGACGGGGAACTGAAAAAGTACCAGAAGTTATCATTTGATTTTTATTTTTGTTTTACCAAAATGTAGCTCAGGAAAAGTTGTAGCCGCACATCGAAAATCAGATTAATCGAGGAGTTAGAGCGATCAAACTTACAGGATAGGTAGCTGCTATGATGATCTACATTTACTGAAATGTCGGTGACCATGGGTCAATTGATAGTAAAATGACTATTGCTATCGAATTATACGTGTAAAATAACCTTCTTAAATAATTATTCAATTTCAAATGAGGGGTCAAAACTAGCCATTTTGTACCCAACTAACTACTTGACCTAACTTGACCTCTCCGTGACGTCATAGGTCAACATAATTGGGTCAATGAGATGTTTCTGACACTGAGGCTACCCAGAGGTGCCGAATATCGTTGTAATTATCCCGATCCGAATGCTTGTGCCTGAGATATCGCTTCACCGACCATGATTTTCGCCGCCATCTTCGATTTCAAATTCATATAACTCCCGACCGATTTCTATTTTTTGGTGTCAAACGATCCGCTATTATGTTGGTTAAACACCACGAAGTAGCCGCACAAGCAGTGGCCACAGAAGTAGCCGCACAAGCAGTGGCCACATAAGTAGCCGCACAAGCAGTGGCCACAGAAGTAGCCGCACAAGCAGTGGCCACAGAAGTAGCCGCACAAGCAGTGGCCACAGAAGTAGCCGCACAAGCAGTGGCCACAGAAGTAGCCGCACAAGCAGTGGCCACAGAAGTAGCTGCACAAGCAGTGGCCACAGAAGTAGCCGCACAAGCAGTGGCCACAGAAGTAGCCGCACAAGCAGTGGCCACAGAAGTAGCCGCACAAGCAGTGGCCACAGAAGTAGCCGCACAAGCAGTGGCCACAGAAGTAGCCGCACAAGCAGTGGCCACAGAAGTAGCCGCACAAGCAGTGGCCACAGAAGTAGCCGCACAAGCAGTGGCCACAGAAGTAGCCGCACAAGCAGTGGCCACAGAAGTAGCCGCACAAGCAGTGGCCTGCCAATTTTCGTTTACGAGTTATTTACGAGAGAGAAAATGTGTGTGTGTATGGGGGGGAGGGGTGGCACAAAGGTGCCCCACACCCCTCCAGTGCGCTTGTTAAATGATGTCTGTTCTCATACACGTGAATATACTTCCAAGAACGATTAATAAGTGTTATCTGGCCTGAAGCAGACATTGACATTAAAATATACTCAAAATCGAGCGGAAACTTCTGACACTTTTTTAGTTCCCCGTCTTTTTACCTTTATTTTTACCTTGAAGTTGGACCTCCATTAGTTTGATTTTCGATGTGCGGCGATAACTTGTCCTGAGCTACATTTTTGTTTAAAACAAAACAAAATCAAGCGGTAACTTCTGCCACTTTTTTAGTTCCCCGTCATTTTACCTTAATTTTGACCTTTAAGTTGGACCTCGATTAATTTGATTTTCGATGTGCGGCCACACCTTTTCCTGAGCTCCATTTTGGTAAGAAGAAAAAATAAATCGAGCAGTAACTTCTGGCACTTCTTTAGTTCCCCATCCTTTCACCTTGATTTTGACCTTGAAGTTGGACCTCAGTTAGTTTGATTTTCGATGTGCGGCTACAACTTTTCCCGAGCTACATTTTGGTAAAATAAAATAAAAATCGAACGGTAACTTCTGGCACCTCTTCAGTTCCCGTCCTTTGACCTTGATTTGACCTTGAAGTTGGACCTCGATTAATTTTATTTTCGATGTGCGGCTACAACTTTTCCTGAGCTACATTTTGGTAAGAAAAAACAGAATCGGGTGGTAATTTCTGGCTTTTTCAGTTTCCCGTCCTTTGAACTTGATTTTGACCTTGAAGTTGGACTTCGATTAATTTGATTTTCGATGAGGGTCTATAACTTTTCGAGGGTAAATTTGGGTAAAAAATCAAAATCGAGCGGTAACTTCTGGCACTCAGTTCCCCGTTATTTGACCTTGATTTTGACCTTCAAGGACACGTGCTATAGAAGAAAAAACGTCAGATTCGTGTTCCTCGTGGTCTAATTGATCATATGTGTCATTTTGGGAGAAATCGAAGGTCAGCGCTAAATAAGTCGCCAACTTCACGGACATGTCAAGTTTAGCTCATTCGGCTGCGATCAAACATCACACATCCCTTCGTTACTTTGCTAACTTATTTGTCTGCTTACTCGCATCAGATTGAGTGCCTACCACAACTCGTTGTCACATTTATCACCCCATAACTAAGGCTGGCCGCTGCAGCCTCCGACAGCGGCCCCCCACAAAGCACGGGGCAGTGTTGTCTGCGGTCAGGCAGCGGGCCGCCGTCGTGGGTCGGCGGCCTGGTCTGCCTGCCTGGCAGTGATACCGTCAGCACGGGGCAGTGTTGTCTGCGGTCAGGCAGCGGCCCGCCGTCGTGGGTCGGCGGCCTGGTCTGCCTGCCTGGCAGTGATACCGTCAGCACGGGGCAGTGTTGTCTGCGGTCAGGCAGCGGGCCGCCGTCGTGGGTCGGCCTGGTCTGCCTGCCTGGCAGTGATACCGTCAGCACGGGGCAGTGTTGTCTGCGGTCAGGCAGCGGCCCGCCGTCGTGGGTCGGCCTGGTCTGCCTGCCTGGCAGTGATACCGTCAGCACGGGGCAGTGTTGTCTCCGGTCAGGCAGCGGCCCGCCGTCGTGGGTCGGCCTGGTCTGCCTGCCTGGCAGTGATACCGTCAGCCCTCTGCGGCCGGGCACTCCACCGCCGCCGCCGCCGGCGCGCTCCACATAGCCGGCCCACACCGCTAACGACGCACCGTCACCTTGACCTGACGTGACCTGGCCGCCGGGCAGGGTCGGGCTGAGTCCCGGTGTCGCAACTGGGACCACCGCGGCTCCCACCCGCTTGCAACACAGGATGCAATGGACATGCCCGTTAACGGGGTACTGGAGCCCGGCACAGTATGTGAGCGTGTGTTCACACGCGGCTGTGTGATCAGCGTGTGTTCAGCGTGTGTTCAGCGTGTGTTCAGCGTGTGTTCACACTCGGCCGTGTGTTCATCGTGTGTTCAGCGTGTGTTCAGCGTGTGCTCAGCGTGTGTTCAGCGTGTGTTCACACTCGGCCGTGTGTTTGAGCGTGTGTTCACACTCGGTCACTGGCCGTGCATTATCGTTGCTTTCAGATCACGATCTCGCCATCGTTCATCCTGATTTTCAGATCACGATCTCGCCTTCGTTGATCAGGATTTTCAGATCACGATCTCGCCGTCGTTCATCCTGATTTTCAGATCACGATCTAGCCTTCGTTGATCAGGATTTTCAGATCACGATCTCGCCGTCGTTGATCAGGATTTTCAGATCACGATCTCGCCGTCGTTGGGTTCCAGTGCCGTGCCTTATCAGCTGAGCTGACTGGACTACTGAAGCGATTTTGTCAGTGCCTGCCAGGGTATACCGGGTTGTTTTTTTTCGAATTTACGCACAGTTGTGCAGGGAAGTGTACCTTTTTCAAGAATGCGCGTCTTCATATGAAGTTAACCTGACCCTTTTGGAGTGTGAATATCTGTGACGAGAGACAGGTCCTTGTCTGTATTGTTTAGGCACGCTAAACGTTCCGTTCGTTACAAGTCTCTCCGTTCAGCTGCGGAAACACGTTTATGATCATACATTATCATATCATCATTCCTGTTCAATATCAGGATTCTCGCCACTTTCCTACAAATGTGTATATTAATGCAGTTATCTTTTGTGCAATTATCACAGTGCCAGAAAAAGGAGTGATTATATAAATTACGCATACCCCTCCCCCTCCCCCGCGCCAATAAATACTCTTACGAGAATTCCAGCAACGTACTATTCAGGATCAACGGAAGTGTGCGGTTCGTGACTGTGCATGTTCGTGTGAGGACGCATGTGTGCGTTCGTTTTAATATATGCGGAAAAATTGCGCGGGTGTGGTAATAGTTTCCCTTTCGTTCGTTTCCTCCCCGGCCCTGGTGTGAGCAAATTGGTTGTGCCTTTCGCTCGTCCGCACCTCTCTTGAGAGGCAGCTGTGGAGAATGACTCGGCTGTATTTGATCCTGTATTGCAGTCATTCCAGAAATGTTATCGTTACGGTGATCTCGTTCAGGGAACAGAACAGAACAGAACAGAAGATCGCATCAGCGTGACTCACAAAAACGTCAAATTGGTGATGTGCACACGACGCTGTTGAGCAATAAGGCGGAGATGTGTAACGGTGCGAGACGTGAAGCCGAACCGTAACACTCCCTTTGTTGTCGAAACATTCTCCCTGTCGATCACTTTATAGCGTTAAAATCACGCTACCCCGAACATATTACAAACGTCTAAAGATACCCACATACCTAATAACAAATGGTGAGTGGTTTAAATCGTTAAACATCCTTGATCGACTTTATTATTAGTACGATCTTTGCTATCTTAAAGTGAATTACCTCAGAGGATAGCCAACAGCTGATGAGTTTGATAGGCATGGGTTTGTTTTGACACATGCCATGAGACCGCCCTCTTGGCACTTCCACGTCAACGTCCTCATTTATGGGCATCTTCTGTACTGCCACATAATCGAAACATGTGTGTGAGACAGAGACGATTTGTTCCTCTTTTTGGTGTAACAATTATCAAAAGTTCGATCTGGGATCCCAGTGGATCCTCGGCATAAATGCATGGAGATCTGGGATCCTCCTGGATCCCTCGGCGTAAATTGTAGATCACACGGCATAAAATATATCAGGATCTGGGATCTTTGTGGATTCCTCGGCCCATTGTGTACCTGGATTTGGTGTCCCATCTGGATCCCGGGACACAGGACACATATATCCGGATCTCAGCTGGATCCCGGGATCCAAGCATGTGTCTGGGCCTACCATATTGAATAATATTGATGTCAAATGCCCTGACGTCACCCCGGGAGTCGTTTCTCCCTCGTGGGTAAACCCAGGCGCGTCGCCACGAAATTTTGAGTGGGGGGGGGGGCGGGCGGACCCATAAGTCCATATTTTCCAGTCAACAATCAACATTATGGTACGCACTAGTGATGTCATTTTCAGAAAATTCCTGAAACTTGACCAAACCGATACCAATTTCATTGTAGCTATACTGACCGACAACCAAACCAATTTTTCCAACCCGAAAATGACCGATTTTTCACCAACTTTCAATATTGGTGTAAGAGGTTGGCAAGCGTTACTTTGCATATTCAGGTGCATTTTTTTAGGGAAAGAAATACTTCAATAATACTTAATAATATTGATGATCAGAATCCAAATTAATTGCCTGACATTCTTATTTCCCAGCTGGATACCTGCAGAACATGCCGAACTTCCTGCAAAAAAGCTGACTTGCTTGACCGAAACATACATAAAATTTGTTTTCTGACCAACCAATAACCGATTCGGTATTGGAATTTTTGGGGTATAGCAAAATTTTGGTTACCGAATGACATCACTAGTACGCACGCATTCAGATGAGCCGACTCTATTTCCCTTCCTTCATTTTCATTCAACTATTTTAATGAGGATCACCAGAACTCTTACTTCATGACTTTTTCCTTCTTCCAGATATTAATCATTTGACACATTAAGTTTTATCTACACTACGCTGCAGCCAAAAACCAACTCCGTTCCATCGCCTTAGCGCTTACCAGGAATGAGTCAGGAATCCCAAAAGTCAAAGTTCGCTGGTTGAATTTTAATGTTCTTATGAAAGAGCAAGTCTCAGTGATGGTGACTCCATAGAAAAAATCGTTGAGAAAGATCTTTGGAAGCAATAGGACCCAGTTGATTGTTGCGATGTCGGATGCGGTCGCTAAAGCCGTGAAAGAATGCGCCTGGCGCAGTTATTTCACTCTTACCGCCTCGGGTAGACTTCTTAGCCCGTTCGCCGGCACTGCTATTTTACCGGTTCTTGACATATTTATCACTATGCACAGCACCCATAACACCAAAACATATCCTCAGTTGTAAACATGCTGTTCACCCTTGACATGAATGCACTTCAGGTTGTCAAAGATGTTCTGTTACATACACAAATTATACCTATATGGACACAATGTATCCGCCAAATTCTGGTCTGTCGCAGGGTTCTATGTAGATGCCAGTGGCGTACCGAGTATACGGTCATTCAGGGCATGACCTGGTCCTTTGGACCCGAGGCGCCCATGCAAAGCTGGCGCCCCTCCGATCAGTGACGGCGCCCCTCCGACCAGTCACGGCACCACTCCGGCCAGTGAGGACGCTCTCCTGGCCAGTGACGGCGCCCCCGGCCAGTGAGGACGTTCCCTGCCATAGACGGCGCTTCCCCGGCACGTGACAGCACCCCTCCGGCCAGCGACGGCGCCCCTCCGACCAGTGACGGCGCCCCTCCGGCCAGTGACTACGCCTCTCCGGCGAGCGACGGCGCCCCTCCGACCAGTGACGGCGCCCTTCCGGCCAGTGACGGTGCCCCTCCGGTCAGTGACGGCGCCCCTCCGGCCAGTGACGGCGCCCCTCCGGTCAGTGACCGCGCCCCTCCGGCGAGTGACGGCACCCTCCGACCATTGACGGCACCACTACGGACAGTGATGGCGCCTCTTTCGCCAGTGAGCACGCCCCTCCGGCAAGTGATGGCGCCCCTCCGACTAGTGACTGCCCCTCTCCGGCCGGTGACAGCGCCCCTCCGGCCAGTCACGGCGCCCCTCCGGCTAGCGACGGCACCCCCTCCAGCCAGTGACGGTGCCCCTCCGTCCGTCCGTAGCCCCCCCCCCCCCCCCCCAGCAAAATTATAGCCAATATTGGCGGCGGCCCTGTCGATCGAGTGGCGCCCCTCAAGGCCTTATCAAGGATTATCCCATTTGTGTCGTCCGAAAAATTCTGTCCCGCATCGTTTTGAGCGATGACAAAAACATTTTGCAAATAATGTAGATTTTTAGCCTAAATACCTTAAAGGGAATTGTACACCATGGTAAAAGCATGTGGAATGATGGAAAAGAGTGCCCTGATTACGGTTCTGGCATTCGTTTTTGCGAGAAAAAAAGTACTAATTTGTCGTAATTTGAAAAATATTGATATTAATACAAATGACGTCACAATAATATTGCGTCACCAAAACCAGTTGTGACGTCATACCGGCAACACTAACAACCTCGTTCGCTGGGTCGCGACTCGCGAGTATATTAGTCGCGATTGAAAATGTGTGAATGTGTACAGTGTACACCTTGTATGAATAGAGTTGGAGTGGCGTTGGTGAACACCCATAATGTTCATGTGCATAAATAAATGTGATATACCTACCCACAAATGTGTTTAAATGTGTGTTCATCGGTGTGTGGTGGATGTAAATAAATGTGTGGATGTGCAGTTAATATTGTAGCTACCGGTACGAGCCATTCATCAAAAGGTGTGCCTTTTCAAGACTAGTTTCGACATTGTTTTCAATTGAAAATCCAATGAAAATTAACAAAGTTAGAGCCAATAATAATTATAGCTCATCACAAACTTGCCGCAAGACAGCGTAATGCAAGAACAAACATTTGCACAATTGTGTCGATATATTGCAGATACCGCAACCAGTCACCCATCAAAACATGTGTATTTTCACGAAGCATCTTTTGATAATTTTCAATTGGACATCGGTTCAAAATTAACCAAGTTATTTACTCAAAAGTCAAAACCTTAAGCAATGTGTATAATAGGGGCATAAATTATGAATGCTTCTCTTGCAGCGAACATTGCAGTTACAGGTACGAACCACCTATCATAAGATGTGCATTTTCAAGACGAGTGTCGGCATTATTTTCAATTGGAAATCCAATGGAAATTTACAAAGTTATGGCCAATAATATTGATAGCTTATGAACACATCAGGGGTGCGCCGTATGGGTCACCTCGTCTGAGCCAAACCATACTTGATGTGACGTAACTGGCGGCAGAGCGCGCACAGCACAGCCGGCGCTGGCGCTGGCGACGTCCGTGACACGGCTGCCGCCGGCGCATAGGCCAGGGAAAAGGGGGGCAGAGTGTGCTCTTGCTCCCCCCAAAACAAAAAAACTTCAGGACGCCCTCCCCCAACTTTGGCTAGGCTCAGCTTAACTTTGCGTAAAAGAAGGATCGTATGAGACACCGAAATATAAGGTTTGCTTCACAAAATTCGTCATTTGCAAGAGAGATTTTCTCGACCTCTGCCTGCCTCGACCGCGGATTTTACCATGTCCGAGTGGGCCTGTTTTAGCATGGGTTCGCAGAAAACGGCCTCTGTCATGAGAGGGCCCTCATTAGGAAGGCCCCGGCATGCCACATTTTGTCAGGATCGGTCCTGATCAAGACCGGGCCCCTGCCTTACTGCCATGCCATGAATGTGCCCGTGATATCAAGAATTCGAAGGAACCGGGCTCGACGCCTGACCGGGCCCCTGATACACGCCTTTGCCAGCACCGGGCCCCTGCCTCGATCGGGCCTGACTAGTGACCAAGACCGGGCCGCTTCCAGGACCGGGTCCGTATCAATAATTTGCAGGGACCGGACCCTGTTGTGACCGGGCCTTTGCCAGCACCGGGCCCCTGCCTCGATCGGGCCTGACCAAGAACGGGCCCGTATAAATAATTTGCAAGGACCGGGTCATGTTGTGATGGGTCCCTCGACCTGACCGGGCCCCATATGATGCCTCTGCCAGCCCCGGGGCCCTGCCTTGATCGGGCCCCTACCAGGAACGGGTCCCTATCAGTAACAGGCCCGTATCAAGAATTTGCAAGGAGTGGGCCCTGTTGTGACCGGGCCCTCGCCCTGACCGGGCCCCATGTCACGCCTTTGCCATCACCGGGCCCCTGCCTCGATCGGACCTGACCAAGACCGGACCCCTACCAGGAACTGGCCAGTATCAAGAATATGCAAGGACCGGAGGCATGTTGTGAACAGGCCCTCGTCCTGACTTGGTCCCATGCCACGCCTTTGCCAGCACCAGGTCCCTGCCTCGATCGGGCCTGACCAAGACTGGACCCCTACCAGAAGAGGGCCAGCATTGAGAATATGCAAGGACCGGGCCTTCGTCCTGACCGGCCCCCATATCACGCCAATTTGCCAGCAACGGGCCCCTGTCTCGATCAGGCCTGACCAAGACCGGGCCCCTGCCGGCGCCAGGCATAGGCCAGAATACTGGTCCATGTGATGCGTGCCCCTCAGAAATTGCGGGTGGGTGGGTCAGCTGACCCTTTTGACCCCACCCCCACCCCTCCCTGCGTGCGCCACTGGCGAGTTGTAACTGTCGGCTGACTTACGTGTTCCGCTTGAGCGCGGCGCCGACGAAGGAGCCGGCTGCCGCCAGTGACGTCATGCGACGGTACGCCGAGTTCAAGGTCAAATGGCTCGGGTATTTCAAGGCCCTATAACCTTACCTGGTTATAGGGCCTTGTAATACATCATGCGTTTCGGTGACGGCAGTTCAAATAGCGAAAACGAAGTGCGGTAGGAATACTAATGACGTATGCGGAACGTCACAAAATTTGGCCCTTTCAAATATGACCAAATATACCCAACGGTTTTTGCGTTGAAACTCAGCAACTAGGTCGTTTTGGAAGGAAAAATTTCAGATTTGGAGATTTCTCAGTACTCCCGACAATCTGGCTATCCCAGTTAAAAACGAATGTTAAAGGTGTGCTATTTCCTTTAGGGAATGTTTTACCTTTGTATTGGTTTTGAACTGAGATAGCCATTATCTTTGGCCGTTATTGAAATGTTGAAAAGACTAAGGTCATTCTCCCCAAAACTTAGCACTTTTTAAAGGAAATAGTTCACCTTCGAAAATTTTCCCAACCATGATTTGATTATATTTCTGAATACAATTTATTTTTATATTGTCAAAAATGTCCTTATATCGCGCCGATTCAGGACAGAAGGCCGTAAATTATTATTGTTTATCAAAACTATATGCATACTCTCGAGTCGGAGTCCTGACGTCACGCGAATTTTAAAAAATGGTTCAGCCAATCAGATTCGAAAGTAGTCGCGTAAGAATAGACTTGCGTTAGAGATGTGCCAATCGACGGCCGGCGGTTCTCTTGCTAGCACCAGCTGCAAACTGATTGGCTGATGGTATAGCCTCTGCCCGGGCTAGATCCAGCACCACATTCTTTCGCCAGCACCGCATTCCTTCTAGCAAAATATAATATATTCGACTGGAGAGACTTTTCTGTCCAGAAAACTTGCAGATAGGGGGTTCCCAACACGGGCTACAAAACTGCTATCTCAGTTTAAAACTAATGTTGAAGGTGAACTATTTCCTTTAACCCGCGCACTGCAGGGGGGTTGATTTCCGCCCCCCCCCCCCCCCCCCCTCAGGATTTGCGCAGATAGCGAAAAAACGTAGGCGCGCAGCACCGCCGAGTTTTGGCACACCTGTTAGGACATCAATTTTGCACACTTTAAAAAAATAGCCTCGGGTCATCTCAGGTCAGGTCATCAGACTAGGTCAAGTGACCCCACCTCCAAAAATGTTTGCAGTTGTGCCAAGGCCAGAGTTTCTCACCGATCAGTTTGAAACTTACAGGATGTCATGAGGGCATAAGTACTCACAATTTGTTGATCTCGGCATTTTGATATCGGTGACCTAAGGTCAGGTCAATTTCGTAACCTCCCCATAATAAGTCAATGGGGAAATATACAAATGTTTCCTATTTCAAGGATATGCATGATGTTAGTCCAATTACTTCTGGATCATGTAATTATAGGATATTCATGATGATCCAAGTGTAAGTTTTGTTCAGTGACTCCTATGGGATCATTTGAGGTCATGCGAGGTCACCATCACTTTCATCACTTCTATTTGTCAATAACTCATAACTCCCGACATAATGAAGATAGAGAAGTACAAAAGACAGCAATGTGTTTGTCTCGTCGAGACACGTCTTTTCATATGCAACATGCCCTACTTAAGTCACCACTTGACCTTGACCTGAGGTCAAATTTTAAAGTTGACTAAACAAGGTCACTATGTATATCATTTAAAGGGTCTTGACGAGATAAACACAATGATGTAACCAGTTTTCCATTATTCTTATTCAGTAATAAGTTAATAAGCAAAACACTATTTTGCACACAAAAAACAGCATTTCTTCTTCTTTTTTTCCTCTGGAGCCTCAAATATTGACCTGAGATCAAATTTGAGGAAAATTTGTCGATTACAAATTTCACTGGCTGGCGTTTTCTTTTTTTCTGTTTGTTTCTAACTAGCATAGGTTCCGAGATATATGGGAATTTCTGAAGCGAAGTTCTAAAACAGGAAAAACTGGAAAATTTGACCTTTGATGACCTCTGGTGACCTCAATTTTGACCTGACCTAAACAAACTGGAATACTTTCGATAGAAATTGTATCAAACTATTAAATGCCGTTTTTATCTTGTCGCTACGTAGCGTAGTTTTCGAGATCCCACGGGGGGGGGGAAATCGACCCCCTGCAGTTCGTGTTCGGCGCAAACCCCCTGCAGTGCGCGGATTTAGCAATTCAATTCATAGTTTGCAAAATGGGGTCTAGCCTAGTGCCGCCGCCGATTGGCTGACAGCGACTTTTTCAGCCAATCCCAATTTCTCAGCCAATCAGCGGCAGTCTATAGCTCAATAATGACGTCAACATCCCAAATTTAAAACTTAATTTGTATAAAGTTAAGTGACTTTCGAGAGAAAATTATCACCATCGTTTTCAGCAGCACTTGCTTCATATTTTCGACTACAACCAACCAAAAGGTATCCCATTACAACTACAATGTATATTTGACAACTTTCAGAAAGGTAAAACATTCTCTTTAAGGTTTGGATCGCGGTTGTAGCGGGGTGCAGCCCCCCCCCCCCCCCCCCCCCCCCCCTCCACACACACACTTTTTTAGAGTGTGGGCGCCGGGTCCCTGCTGCCCCCCTCCCCCCCTGGTGGCGACGCCCCTGGGTAAACCTTATTAGTAAAGGAATCTGGGTATGTAGTACAGACTTGTGCCTGGATCCCGAAGTGGGATCTGGGATCCCAGTGGATCTCTCGGCATAAAATGCATGAAGATCTGGGATCCTCCTGTATCCCTCGGCGTAAATTGTAGATCCCACGGCATAAAATATATCAGGATCGGAGATCTTTGTGGATTCTCGGCTTAAATGTACCTGGATCTGGTGTCATATGTGGATCCCGGGACACAAGACACAGATATCCGGATATCCGCTGGATCCCGGAATCCAGGCACATGTTTAGTAGACAATGTGAACCTTTGTTTGTAGCCTTCTCGGTAAAATACCATCAAATACAAAGGAGCGGAGTCCACGGTGTTCCCTCAGTGTTCGTCTTGCGTTCAGGGAAACCAATTCAGGAGACAGGGCCACACCCAAAAGGTAGCCCATTTCAGCAGACCACCACCGACCTCCGGGACCATTAGCACACCTCAGCGGTGCCTATGTAGTGCGTTGATGACCGCTGGTCCCGCTCAGCGGACGTGCTCGACTGTCGCTGGCCAGCGGCCTAACCTCAGTATGTGCAGACTGAACAACAGACGCTCCTTACGGACAGCCTTGCCCTACATAAAGTGCAAGCCGCGTCGCGGCAGGACCGTTTTAATCACACAGTGCCGGATGAAATCGCGGTGACCGCAGCCGGGCGCGCCGGCTAATCTAGCGAGCCCAGGACCGGGGTGCCGCCGCCCATGACCCTGTCGCCGCGATCCGGTGGGCGTTGGCCGGCCGACATGTTACCAGGCGGTGTCGGGTCAGGGGTGAGTGCGGACCCGCTCCGGTGCCGTGTCGCGCATTTATAGTGTGGCCTTGTTCGGATGATTTTAAGGAGAGATATTATCGATAGATCACCGTCCCAGAACGAGACCAGATGGCTTTTATGACGTGGAATTGCGCAATGACCTTCGAGCTTCAACCATAAAGATGTTCTCTCATATTTGGAACTTCGACTGCTGAGATGAGTTTGATGTAATTCAAGTGAGAAAGAAGGTATTCTTCCAAATAAAGGAGCATTTTGAAGAATACCTTATGTGTTTTGCACCATACGACTTTCGTCACTAATGTCCTACGATGTTAAATTATGTCCTGGGTGTAGGGTAAGGTGGGGCAAGACAAGACAAGATCAGATGCATTCTGCTGCAAATCTCGTTTCCTATTTGACGGAGGCGGAGAGTGTTAGCATTGTAACATAGTTTGGAGATTTGGCCTTGCATTCTGCATCGCTAAATTCTACCTTCTTCATTAAACTAGGCTGTAGGCGACGATTTACAAAAGGTCTGCAAAAGGGGCGTATTGCCCAACCCCCGGTCCACGGGCAGAACGACGCATCCCATCGAACTCGGCTCCAATGGGGAGTAGGCGAAAACCAAAAATACTGCTCGATGACTCGTCAGAATTTCTTTTGAAATTATTCCAGTTATTTTTTAGCTCAGGTCAATATTTAGGTTAACAGTCAAACATAGGAACTATGTTGAACATCAAATGTCAAACAGGAACTCCTGCAGTCTGTCTCAGATTTCCCCAAATATCTCGGGAACTATGATAGCTGGAGAAGAAGAGAAAAAAACAATCGAAAGCTCTTGAAATATCCACTCGCTTGGCTTATGTCCATTTTTAGATCCTTGGAGAGAGATCAGGTCAACAGTTTAGGCTCAAGAGGTCATCAAAAGTCACCCTGACTGCTCTGTTTCTTCAATAACTCTTTATCTGATGAATATACGACAATAGCTGTAACGTCATCGTGTCCGTCCCGTCAAGGCGCTTCGAACAATATTCATGAAGATCGGTAAAGGTCAACTTGAGAGTTGACCTCAGGTCAAGGTCATGTTATGATCCAGGTAGGTCATGCTGCATATCGTAGAACGCGCTTCGACGAGACAAACACAGAGGTGTTGTTTTAACATCTCTATCTTCATTATATCAATAGTTATTGGCAAAAACGTGCTGGCGATCTCGGACTGCTTGACTGCATGAGGCAAGACGCTCCACGGCAAGACACCCCAAGACCCCACCCCACCCCACCCCAAGACCCATTTATCCCATTTACCCCATTGTGTGCTGTCGATGAAAATTTGTTAAAACCCGAAAACGAACATAAACCAAGAAATGAACAAGAGACCCTTTCCTACATTATATTATGTTCTTTCAGTTCACTTGCATTAAAGTTGGAAGAAAAGTGTTATGAGAAAGAGTGCTCCAGCTTAAATTTAGTACTGAAATTATAAACAAACGCCAAAAAAACAGACTTTTACTGTTTTCTCTGGAAAGTGCCGCAGAAATGACGTC
>JAXIVJ010002732.1:65000-104349 GCA_036785665.1 Chirona hameri | reverse complement strand
CTGCGGATTCCAAGGGAAAGCCAAGGCCAAGGGGAGCACTCTGGCCGCCTGAGTGGGCGCTCTGGTCGCCTGAGGGGGCGCTCTGGCCGCCTGAGGGCGCGCTCTGGCTGTCTGAGGGGGCGCTCTGGCCGCCTGAGGGGGACCTCTGGCCGCCTGAGGGGGCGCTCTGGCCGCCTGAGGGAGCACTCTGGCCGCCTGAGGGGGGAGGGCACTCTGGCTGCCTGAGGGGGTGATCTGGCCGCCTGAGGGGGGCGCTCTGGCCACCTGAGGGGGGCACTCTGGCCGCCTGAGGGGGACCTCTGGCCGCCTGAGGGGGCGCTCTGGCCGCCTGAGGGCGCGCTCTGGCTGTCTGAGGGGGCGCTCTGGCCGCCTGAGGGGGCGCTCTGACCGCTTGAGGGGTACTCTGGCCACCTGAGGGCGCGCTCTGGCCGCCTGAGAGGGCGCTCTGGCCGCCTGAGGGGGGGGGGGGACACTCTGGCTACCTGAGGGGGTGATCTGGCCGCCTGGGGGGGGGGGGGCGCTCTGGCCGCCTGAGGGGGCGCTCTGGCCGCCTGAGGGGGGCACTCTGGCCGCCTGAGGGGACACTCTGGCCGCCTGAGGGGGGCGCTCTGGCCGCCTGAGGGGGTGCTATGGCCGCCTGAGGGGGGCACTCTGGCCGCCTGAGGGGGACCTCTGGCCGCCTGAAGGGTGCTATGTCCACCTGATGGGCGCTATGGCCGCCTGAGGGGGCGCTCTGGACGCTTGAGGGGGCGCTCTGGCCGCCTGAGGGGGGCGCTCTGGCCGCTTGAGGGGGCACTCTGACCGCCTGAGGGGCACTCTGGCCACCTGAGGTGGCGCTCTGGCCGCCTGAGGCCCCCTCTGGCCGCCTGAAGGGTGCTATGTCCACCTGATGGGCGCTATGGCCGCCTGAGGGGGCGCTCTGGACGCTTGAGGGGGCGCTCTGGCTGCCTGAGGGGACACTCTGGCCGCCTGAAGCCATATTTGCGCAATGCGCAAAGTCATGTGGTTCATTTATCTCGGTGCATTGGTTTCAAGAGCTCGCGGCGCCTTTTTGGTCCACGGGACACTTCATAAACTTAGCTGTCCCGCTCATATGTTCCCTTACTCCGTTTCCGTAACCTGTTCCTGTATCCCGTGCCGATGCCCGTTTCCATGCCTTTTCCGGTGCCAAGCTACTCCGGACTCTGTGCCCACACACAGCTGACTTTGCAAGCGGGGCGCAGAGCACGTATGGCGAGCTGCCATGCGATCGCATGGCTGACTGCCATCGAACGGGCGCCATTGGACATTCAGATTACGGAGCGGGCCAGGTGCCGTGGCCGGCGACAACTCGCATGACACTGGAGGCGTGGCAGCCGGACCCGAGCAGCCGGCACACGCGTGCTCGGGCCTCTGCGGTCTGTTTGACCGTTTCCGTGGAGTGCACGCGTGCTCGGGCCTCTGCGGTCTGTTTGACCGTTTCCGTGGAGTGCACGCGTGTTCGGGCGTCTGCGGTCTGTTTGACCGTTTCCGTGGAGTGCACGCGTGCTCGGGCCTCTGCGGTCTGTTTGACCGTTTCCGTGGAGTGCACGCGTGCTCGGGCGTCTGCGGTCTGTTTGCGGTCTGTTTGACAGTTTCCGTGGAGTGGGCCCACGGTGCCCGGTGTCGGCCCTCAATGGTATACAGTTACCAGATAATGGGCAACGGAAACGCACGGTCTAATAAACAAACAAATCGAGCAATGAAAGCACTCGCGAACGGTTTCTCCATGGACTTTGATTGTTCTTCTCTCGGAGATTGCTTATTTGAATGCATGTCGATGGTGTGGTTTGTTGTAGAGTTGCGAGACCGTCATGACCCATTGCATGCAAGGTAACATTTATGTAGCCGGTAATGAGCCTGAATGCAACGCCGGCTGTCCTAGTGCTGCAGGCGCACGAGTTCAATGAATGGCTGACTAGATCAACACCAGCTGTCCTAGTGCTGCAGGCGCACGAGTTCAATGAATGGCTGACTGGATCAACACCGGCTGTCCTAGTGCTGCAGGCGCACGAGTTCAATGAATGGCTGACTAAGATCAACACCGGCTGTCCTAGTGCTGCAGGCGCACGGGTTCAATGAATGGCTGACTGGATCAACACCGGCTGTCCTAGTGCTGCAGGCGCACGGGTTCAATGAATGGCTGACTGGATCAACACCGGCTGTCCTAGTGCTGCAGGCGCACGAGTTCAATGAATGGCTGACTGGATCAACACCAGCTGTCCTAGTGCTGCAGGCGCACGGGTTCAATGAATGGCTGACTAGATCAACACCGGCTGTCCTAGTGCTGCAGGCGCACGGGTTCAATGAATGGCTGACTGGGTCAACACCAGCTGTCCTAGTGCTGCAGGCGTACGAGTTCAATGAATGGCTGACTAGATCAACACCGGCTGTCCTAGTGCTGCAGGCGCACGGGTTCAATGAATGGCTGACTGGATCAACACCGGCTGTCCTAGTGCTGCAGGCGCACGAGTTCAATGAATGGCTGACTAGATCAACACCGGCTGTCCTAGTGTTGCAGGCGCACGGGTTCAATGAATGGCTGACTGGATCAACACCAGCTGTCCTAGTGCTGCAGGCGCACGAGTTCAATGAATGGCTGACTGGATCAACACCGGCTGTCCTAGTGCTGCAGGCACACGAGTTCAATGAATGGCTGACTGGATCAACACCGGCTGTCCTAGTGCTGCAGGCGCACGAGTTCAATGAATGGCTGACGGATCAACACCGGCTGTCCTAGTGCTGCAGGCGCACGAGTTCAATGAATGGCTGACTGGATCAACACCAGCCGTCCTAGTGCTGCAGGCGCACGGGTTCAATGAATGGCTGACTGGATCAACACCGGCTGTCCTAGTGCTGCAGGCGCACGAGTTCAATGAATGGCTGACTGGATAAACACCGGCTGTCCTAGTGCTGCAGGCGCACGGGTTCAATGAATGGCTGACTGGATAAACACCAGCTGCCCTAGTGCTGCAGGCGCACGAGTTCAATGAATGGCTGACTGGATAAACACCGGCTGTCCTAGTGCTGCAGGCGCACGGGTTCAATGAATGGCTGACTAGATCAACACCGGCTGTCCTAGTGCTGCAGGCGCACGGGTTCAATTAATGGGTGACTGGATCAACACCGGCTGTCCTAGTGCTGCAGGCGCACGGGTTCAATGAATGACTGACTGGATAAACACCGGCTGTCCTAGTGCTGCAGGCGCACAGGTTCAATGAATGGCTGACTGGATCAACACCGGCTGTCCTAGTGCTGCAGGCGCACGGGTTCAATGAATGGCTGACTGGATCAACACCAGCTGTCCTAGCGCTGCAGGCGCACGGGTTCAATGAATGGCTGACTGGATCAACACCGGCTGTCCTAGTGCTGCAGGCGCACGGGTTCAATGAATGGCTGACTGGATCAACACCAGCTGTCCTAGTGCTGCAGGCGCACGGGTTCAATGAATGGCTGACTGGATCAACACCAGCTGTCCTAGCGCTGCAGGCGCACGGGTTCAATGAATGGCTGACTGGATCAACACCGGCTGTCCTAGTGCTGCAGGCGCACGGGTTCAATTAATGGGTGACTGGATCAACACCGGCTGTCCTAGTGCTGCAGGCGCACGGGTTCAATGAATGGCTGACTGGATCAACACCGGCTGTCCTAGTGCTGCAGGCGCACGGGTTCAATGAATGGCTGACTGGATCAACACCGGCTGTCCTAGTGCTGCAGGCGCACGGGTTCAATGAATGGCCGACTGGATCAACACCGGCTGTCCTAGTGCTGCAGGCGCACGGGTTCAATGAATGGCTGACTGGATCAACACCGGCTGTCCTAGTGCTGCAGGCGCACGGGTTCAATGGATGGCTGACTGGATCAACACCGGCTGTCCTAGTGCTGCAGGCGCACGGGTTCAATGGATGGCTGACTGGATCAACACCAGCTGTCCTAGTGCTGCAGGCGCACGGGTTCAATGAATGGCTGACTGGATCAACACCGGCTGTCCTAGTGCTGCAGGCGCACGGGTTCAATGAATGGCTGACTGGATCAACACCGGCTGTCCTAGTGCTGCAGGCGCACGGGTTCAATGAATGGCTGACTGGATCAACACCAGCTGTCCTAGTGCTGCAGGCGCACGGGTTCAATGAATGGCTGACTGGATCAACACCGGCTGTCCTAGTGCTGCAGGCGCACGGGTTCAATGGATGGCTGACTGGATAAACACCGGCTGTCCTAGTGCTGCAGGCGCACGGGTTCAATGGATGGCTGACTAGATCAACACCGGCTGTCCTAGTGCTGCAGGCGCACGGGTTCAATGAATGGCTGACTAGATTAACACCGGCTGACCTAGTGCTGCAGGCGCACGGGTTCAATGAATGGCTGACTAGATCAACACCGGCTGTCCTAGTGCTGCAGGCGCACGGGTTCAATGAATGGCTGACTGGATAAACACCGGCTGTCCTAGTGCTGCAGGCGCACAGGTTCAATGAATGGCTGACTGGATCAACACCAGCTGTCCTAGTGCTGCAGGCGCACGGGTTCAATGAATGGCTGACTGGATCAACACCAGCTGTCCTAGCGCTGCAGGCGCACGGGTTCAATGAATGGCTGACTGGATCAACACCGGCTGTCCTAGTGCTGCAGGCGCACGGGTTCAATGAATGGCTGACTGGATCAACACCGGCTGTCCTAGTGCTGCAGGCGCACGGGTTCAATGAATGGCTGACTGGATCAACACCGGCTGTCCTAGTGCTGCAGGCGCACGAGTTCAACGAATGGCTGACTGGATCAACACCGGCTGTCCTAGTGCTGCAGGCGCACGGGTTCAATGAGTGGCTGACTGGATCAACACCGGATGTCCTAGTGCTGCAGGCGCACGGGTTCAATGAATGGCTGACTGGATCAACACCAGCTGTCCTAGCGCTGCAGGCGCACGGGTTCAATGAATGGCTGACTGGATCAACACCGGCTGGCCTAGTGCTACAGGCGCACGGGTTCAATGAATGGCTGACTGGATCAACACCGGCTGTCCTAGTGCTGCAGGCGCACGGGTTCAATGAATGGCTGACTGGATCAACACCGGATGTCCTAGTGCTGCAGGCGCACGGGTTCAATGAATGGCTGACTGGATCAACACCAGCTGTCCTAGCGCTGCAGGCGCACGGGTTCAATGAATGGCTGACTGGATCAACACCGGCTGTCCTAGTGCTGCAGGCGCACGGGTTCAATGAATGGCCGACTGGATCAACACCGGCTGTCCTAGTGCTGCAGGCGCACGGGTTCAATGAATGGCTGACTTGATCAACACCGGCTGTCCTAGTGCTGCAGGCGCACGGGTTCAATGAATGGCTGACTAGATCAACACCGGCTGTCTTAGTGCTGCAGGCGCACGGGTTCAATGGATGGCTGACTGGAACAACACCGGCTGTCCTAGTGCTGCAGGCGCACGGGTTCAATGGATGGCTGACTGGATCAACACCGGCTGTCCTAGTGCTGCAGGCGCACGGGTTCAATGGATGGCTGACTGGATCAACGCCGGCTGTCCTAGTGCTGCAGGCGCACGGGTTCAATGGATGGCTGACTGGATCAACACCGGCTGTCCTAGTGCTGCAGGCGCACGGGTTCAATGGGTGGCTGACTGGATCAACACCGGCTGTCCTAGTGCTGCAGGCGCACGGGTTCAATGGATGGCTGACTGGATCCTCGCCGGGCTTAATGAAGGCATTGATCATGACAATGTTATGCATTTAATATGCATACATTACGCGGTGCATGTGTCGTGCTTAACTTATTCAATATTAATTTTCAGACCATGCCGTGATTCAGTGATGCATTACTAACTGAGTCCAGTAGAGTGCAAAGCCCAAGTAGGAAGATAAATGAACAGTTTTGCTCTTCAAATCGCGTAACCTCGCTAAAAGGTTATGAAGCGTTACAAGCATAATGACAAAAGGAAATAGATGTTTGGAGGAACTTCCCCATACGTACAGGTATCCATATTTACTTCTCTTATATTGATGAGCAAATCAATTCATTTCTCTCGTGAAAGCTTGCATATTTGTACAATACTATTGAATACAAATGTTATGACAATAATATGAAACAATATGTTGCCATTCGGAAGAAATGCGATGGTTGAACTAAGTAAGCTAGCTGTCAAGCAATAATGCGAACAGTGTGTTGTTATAATACCCCCAGGGGAAAAAACGTGTTCGAATGAAATCGTTGGCGTTTTCTTCTAGTCGGTTTGTCCCGCTGTTTAGGTGCAATTTATGAAGCGTGAGATTTCTTAGTTCGGATTTTTACTTTGCGTTTTCTGCATTAAGTTTCCGTAAAAAGCAAAAATAATACAACTTGATGTGTGCACTATTTGTAATGAGTAGGCTAGTTGGTTGTCTGGGTTGCATGAGATCTACCTATCATACGAACTACTGAACATACTCAGAAACGCCAGCGAAGGCCAGGCGTGTCCCTCTGGATGCGTGTCGGTGCGCCGTGCACGTGCAGGGTAAATGTGGAAAATCACCTCTAGTCCCATAACCCACCTGAAATTACTGGCGGCTATGGCTCGTGGCGTTACATAATGCAACTCACTGGTATAAAACATGGCATGTACAACTGCCTCTTCGATATCGGGTTCGTAATTGGAATAACACTTGTCATCACCATTTTATTAAAAAGGTGTCGACCAAGTATCGTTGGACAATGCAATTTGTCTCGCCTGTTCGCGTTTTGAAGGGAAACAACCAAGAGTACATGGGTCCTTACATCTCACCAATTGTTTGTTCTCATTGCAACATTTTATGTCTCCTAAATACCAGTCGTATTTGTGCGTTCTAGCAACTGTTCCCATCTGTGTTGGGTGGTTCTGTTGACGGAATTATAACGTGTCCTGGCAGGGACTTAGCTGCAGCAGCGTTCCCACTCACTCCCCGTCTCATAGGATAGGCGGCAGACATTGGCCGTGCGGTCCGCCGAAAGATCCTGTCGATCGCTCTTTAGAAACGTTCCCCTCCCTCCCCGTCATAGGATAGGCGACAGACATTGGCCGTGCGGTCCGCCGAAACATCCTGTCGATCGCTCTTTAGTGTTTTACTATGTTCTGGAAAAGACCTAGTCCTGTAACGGAAACGAGCTTAAAAGGAGGCAGGGATAAACGAGGGTTGGTTGAACATTGGATAACACTATTCTTTAGAATTGTGTTTCCATTGAGAATACGATTCGCCTCTCACTCGGAACATGTTCTTTCACTGCGCCCAATCCAATAAATACTGTTCACACTGCTCCAATGTAACGTCATAAACCGGTGGCATCCGGTGATGACTGAATGCACCCTACTGTCCTTATGATTAGTGTTACACATAGTTGAATCATTGCTGTCGAATTCTGAACACATTTTCATCGTTCACGGAGGCAGAATCAAAGGCATACATAACATAACCAGGAAATATAACTCAGCGCTTTTCCATGGGCCATTTAGGCCACATGTTCGTCAGAATCCGCATCCAGATTACGATATATAACCAACCATATATATAACCTCCGCTTAGTTATTAATCGCGACATTCTCCCAGAGATTAAACGGCATAAAAATGCAATCATTACAAAGCGATGGAACGCAAGTTGACTGCCATAACTTGAATTAACCAGTAAGGCGCCGTAGTTGACGATGCACGAGCGAGCGCGAAGGAAATGTATGGGGAATTTCAACTCGATCGGGCAAGTAGTTTCTGAGATACAAAAAAGGTGCGCACGTGTACACGTGCGCACGTGCAGAGGCACCCACCTTTGACTCGTGGGAAAGTGGGGGATGAGAGGTCCCTAACCACACACCAAATTTGAACACAATCGGCTCAGTCGTTCCAGAGATATATAATAGGGGTGTGCAGGTGTGCACGTGTAAAGCCACCCCATCCCTCACTTGTGGAAAGGTGGCGTCTGAGAGGTCTCTAACCACGCACCAAATTCGAGCACAATCGGCTCAGTCGTTCCAGAGATATAGAATAGGGGTGTGCACGTGCGCACGTGCAGAGTCACCCACCGTTGTGTGAAAGTGGCGGCTGAGGGGTACCTAACCACACGCGAAATTTGCACATAATCTGCCCAGCCGTTGCAGAGCTATTGCGAGAAAACACTTTCGAACACCCCTCACGCGGCACGCGCCACGCGCAGTGGTAGTCATCCACATGAGTCGGCACTGGTCTCCAACAGGGTAGGTTAGATGGGCTGCTCAGGAAAGAAGTCCGCTTGTCAATCGGACGTGCGGTTGCAGAGATATGAGCCTCTCAAAAGCGTCGCCACGCGGGTCGGGTCGGGCCGGGCCGCTCATAATCAGATGCTTCCCATACACCACGGAAGGACGAGCGAGCGTTTCGCGCTCGCTCGTAATAACTAAATCTAAAGCTCGAATACGTGAGTGATATCCATGGTATTATGAAGCAATACAAACTCTGATAGAAAGCTTTGTAATGCGACGTGCCAGGCCCATGCCACTATTTACGATGTCCATCAAGACAGCCCAGGTTCAGCCCAGGTTCAGCCCAGGTTCAGCCAGGTTCAGCCCAGGTTCAGCCCAGGTTCAGCCCAGGTTCAGCCCAGGTTCAGCCCAGGTTCAGCCCAGGTTCAGCCCAGGTTCAGCCCAGGTTCAGCCCAGGTTCAGCCCAGGTTCAGCCCAGGTTCAGCCCAGGTTCAGCCCAGGTTCAGCCCAGGTTCAGCCCAGGTTCAGCCCAGGTTCAGTCCAGGTTCAGCCCAGGTTCAGCCCAGGTTCAGCCCAGGTTCAGCCCAGGTTCAGCCCAGGTTCAGCCCAGGTTCAGCCCAGGTTCAGCCCAGGTTCAGCCCAGGTTCAGTCCAGGTTCAGCCCAGGTTCAGCCCAGGTTCAGCCCAGGTTCAGCCCAGGTTCAGCCCAGGTTCAGCCCAGGTTCAGCCCAGGTTCAGCCCAGGTTCAGCCCAGGTTCAGCCCAGGTTCAGCCCAGGTTCAGCCCAGGTTCAGCCCAGGTTCAGCCCAGGTTCAGTCCAGGTTCAGCCCAGGTTCAGCCCAGGTTCAGCCCAGGTTCAGCCCAGGTTCAGCCCAGGTTCAGCCCAGGTTCAGCCCAGGTTCAGCCCAGGTTCGGCCCAGGTTCAGCCCAGGTTCAGCCCAGGTTCAGCCCAGGTTCAGCCCAGGTTCGGCCCAGGTACGGGTCACCTCTGATTGAGCTGAAATTTACACAGAATACCCGCCAGAGGCCCAGTAGTTCACACATAGCAGAATTCGGTATCACTTCCAGCGGTTTGACTTCCAGAGGTCAAGCAAGGTCACGATTTCAAATATTGCACAGCACATTGTGGCCTACCCAGAAGAGCTACGGGGATTAATCCAACGTAAAAATACTCGCACACACTTGGTTGTACCATTGCACAGCGCATAACTGGTGTGCAACAATAGTTTTACAAATTAAACTGTCACTCCCCACTCGTTCCCCACATCGACCTGACACAGCGCATAACTGGTGTACAACACAACCTACAAATTAAAAAGCATGTCGAAATGTGACCCAGGTGATGCACTTACATTCGACGAAACACCTACTTGATAGCTATCACGGTTTGACCTTGACAATTAAACGTCACTGCGAGAGGTGCATCCCAGTGTTGTACACCAGTTATGCGCTGTGCAATGGTACCGACGGCTGAGTCCCCAAATGACCTTAGGTCAAATGGTGACCTAGAGAGGTCGGGTCGATGTGGGAAACGTAAGACCAAGTGTGCACGAGTATTTTAACGTTGGATTAATCCACGTAGCTGTTCTGGGTAGGCCAAAATGCGATGTGCAATATTTTAACTCGTGACCTTGATTGACCTCTAAAAGTTAAACCGCTGGGAGTGACACCGAATACTGCTAGGCGTGGACTACTAGGCCTCTGGTAGATATTCTGTGTAAATTTCAGCTCAATCAGAGGTGACCCGTACCTGGGCCGAACCTGGACTGAACCTGGGCTGAACCTGGGCTGAACCTCTCGGAGTTCCAGTTTTTGCACTTTTTTCATTGTCAAGGTCAAACTGTGATAGCTATCAAGTAGGTGCTTTCCGAGAATATTAGTGCAATACCTGGGTCACATTTTGACATGCTTTTAATTTGTAAAATTATTTTTGTACACCAGTTATGCGCTGTGCAATGGTACAGACGGCTGAGTCCCCAAATGACCTTAGGTCAAATGGTGACCTTGAGAGGTCGGGTCGATGTGGAAAACGTAATACCAAGTATGTGCGAGTATTTTAGGGTTGGATTCATCTCCGTAGCTCTTCTGGGTAGGCCACAATGTGCTGTGCAAAATCGAATCTGGGCTGAACCTGGGCTGCACCTCTCTCAGTGACGTTTAATTGTCAAGGTCAAACCGTGATAGCTATCAAGTAGGTGTTTTAGGAGAATATTAGTGCATCATCTGGGTCAATTTTTCGACATGCTTTTAATTTGTAAAATTATTTGTGTTTACCAGTTATGTATGCACTGTGCAATGGTACTGGCGGCTAGGTCCCCAAATGACCTTAGGTCAAATGGTGACCTTGAGAGGTCGGGTCGATGTGGGAAACGTAAGACCAAGTATGTGTGAGCATTGTATCGTTAGATTCATCCCCGTAGCTCTTCTGGGTAGGCCACAATGCGCTGTGCAATATTTAAACTCGTGACCTTGCTTGACCTCTGGGAGGTCAAACCGCTGGGAGTGACACCGAATGCTGCTAGGTGTGGACTACTGGACCTCTGGCGGATATTCTGTGCAAACTTCAGCTCAATGGGAGGTGGCCCGAACCTGGGCTGAACCTGGGCTGTACCTGGGCTGTCTTGATTAACATGTATTTACGTGCGCAAGCGAGTATGCTCGCTTAGCTATCTTCCATAATGGTGGTGTACTGGCCGTATTCACTTTACAAAAAAAAACTAGGGAGTGTAGTTCAAAACACATGTAAAGGTGACGATCTGCTGATGCACTGGTTTCGTATTTTTCCAAATATTTGTGTGCCCTGAATTACATGTCAACAGTGATACTTTGCTCTGTCAGTCGTTCAACACAGACATGTCATTATCAAAAGAACGTGATAGTGTGCCTACTTCGATAACTTCTACGGTGGATAATTATGATTCAACCTTTACATTGACCCGCAAATACGTGTCTTGACTTTACGATCTGAATCTTTGTCCTCAAAAGCAGTAGGTTAATCAATATAACGCGAGTAGGTATATAGGTCAAATCATATCTGGCCGTGACCTAAATACTAATACATGCTGCGGACAATGGCCAGAACAGCAACGTCAACAACATGATAGGGATCTGGTGCTTCTCATCCTAGTGTAAAACATCATTTAAAACAAGGTATGTCATTCGCGCTTTAGAGATGGTGTCACATCCAGTCCGGTACACAGCAAAGCTGCCATTTTTTTTTCTCACTTTATCCGGCTCCCGCCGGTGGTGTATTTACATACAAAAAACAAAGCACACAATCACAACACCCGCTTCACGCTTCCACATCAACAGTTTCAAAAAAAGATTACAAAATATCTTCCGAAATATTACAAAAACGCATCATCCTACACAGCACCACATACCAGCCCACCCGAACGACGCTCGCAACCAAGCAGGCGTCTAGTTCACTATAAGTATAAGCTATCGCATCGGCACACTGGGCAAGCGCAACGGTCGGGGGCGGCAGCAACGACAGCAGCCGCGGCGGCGGCAGCGGCAGCAGCAGCAGCAGCAGCAGCAGCCGCAGCATGCGGTGCTTTGGAGCGGCCTGGGAAGGACGGGCCGGAGGCAGAATGCCGGAAGGCGGAGGCGTGTATGCTGTATTTTTATGGTATTATTTTATATTGTAGTATATGTTATTATACTATATTGAATAATATGGTTTGTATGGTATTGTTATGTTACTGTACTTTGTTGTATGGTATTAATATATGTTATTATACTATATTGTATAATACTATATGTATTGCTATGTAGTATTGCATTGTAATTATATGTTTTTGTACTTAATATTGTATAATGTTGTTGCAATAATGTGGTTTGTATGGTATTAATATGTTATTATACTTTGTTGTATGGTATTACTATATGTTAGTATACTATATTGTGTAATACTACATTTATTACTATGTAGTATTGTATTATAATTATTTGTTTTTGTACTTAATATTGTGTTATGTTGTTGCAATATCAATCGTATGTATTAACGGAATTGACTTCAACTGCTTCCATTTGCCATGGAATTCAGTTATGTTACCAGCTAATCTAGCTGAATGGAACTCCTTGTCGGCTTCTAATTTAAGAGTATTCACGAATTGCTGTATTGATGGTTTACAATTATTATGTCTGGCGCTATATATAGTCATCTTTGCTATCGAGTTTATAAGTATTTGAATATCTTCACACTCATCCAAATTTGGGAAAAAACATGTTTTTTTACTTGTGTGGGAAACGAAACCGAAGTTAAATCTAAGGATGTGTGCAGTTGTTGTAATAAAGGTTTGAACTTCCATGCACTCCCAGAATAGATGGTATAGAGTTTCCACATGGGCAGAACAAAACGAGCATAGGTCGTCTTCAGCTTTGCCGATGATGTGTAAAAATTTGTTGGTTGCCATAATCCTCGAAACTAAACGAAAATGAAATGCTTGAATATAGGTATTTTTAGTAACATTACTTATATCTAACATGGTTCCAGGGCGGAAATGACCGACATCTCTTATCCACTCATCTTGCAAGTTTTTCTGTGATTTTTCGTATTTGTTTCTTAGACATGAAATATATTCCTTATATGCTAGCCGTGATATTCTAGCATTACTATTTACTAAGCTTATTTTGTGCGGTATAAGAGGATATAATATTAGTGATTTATAATTCGTCTCCTTAACGATACTTGGAAGACTTCTTATAAGGGACGTATAGCAAAGAAATGTCATACGAATGCCATACACAACTTCTAACTCGTCTTTTGTATATAGTGTTCCTGTTGTATTATTTATAAGGTCTGCAACGAATCTTAGTCCTTTGCTCAGACTTGTCAATGATTCATATTTGTCATGAGTCGATTCACAGTGATTCACGGACCATAATGAATGATTCAATCATGATTCAATCACTCAACATTACCATAATGAATGATTCAATCATGATTCAATCACTCAACATTACCATAATGAATGATTCAATCATGATTCAATCACTCAACATTACCATAATGAATGATTCAATCTTGATTCAATCACTCAATATTAAAGGGAAGTGTCGACTCCTTTGTCTAACTCCTTTGATTTTGAATGTGCGACTCTAATATTTTATGAGCGTGATAGGGAGGTCATGCTCTACCTGTGTGCCAGTTTTCATGCACATCAGAATAGTCTGCTGTTTGACCTTAAACATATGACCTGCTCTAGCTCCTTTGATTTTAAATGTGCGACTCTAAGATTTTACCAGAATGATTACTAGATCATGCTCTATCTGTGTACCAATTTGGAAGCCAATCCAAATAGTCCGCGAATGTATTTCCGAATGTGAATGTGAATGTGAGTCAATTGGACACGCGTGTTGTTTATTTTGATTATAAAATGATATTTATAATATTTATTATAATTGCAAATTCCAAGTTCCAAAAGCATTAATGACTTTACGTTTCACTTTGTTAAGCGAATAGAACATTTATTTTTATTTTGCATTAGGTATTTTTTTTATAAAGCATGATGTGGAATAAAGCGGCGCCGATGCGACAGTGATATTTGGGACATGCGGAGGTCATGCAAATGTTTGTTTATGATTTAGTTTTTGATATGGTATAGCCTAGAAATTAGGAAAAGGTGGGTACCTTTTGATAATTTTTCGTGTACTGTATGGTTTATGAACCAAGGTATGAGTTAGTTACCTTTTCTAAGTATTTAGGTACCTACCCCTATCCCTACCAGTTCCAAGGTATTCACCTAGTTAGGGCTGATTGAACAGTGGCTTTGTGCCCACTGGAGTTGGACACACAGCCTCGCTTTCTTTACGCATAGATGAATTACAGGCTACAGCGCAGGACACAGAACTCATATAATTGGCCATTAAGTGCCCGGTTTGTCCACAGAGCACAGATGAATGCTGAGCCGCTGATATATTTTGTGGACAGTTTATGCTGTTCGACCAAAAAAGAATGATTCTTTGAGCAATTAATGATTCAATCAGCCTATTTTCTCTGTATGAATGATTCAATCAGTGACTCACAACAGGTTTGCGTATGAGGTGAAACGATTCATGAGTCATTCATTTGAAATAAGAATGATTCCATCAAAAGTAGTCGATTCACATTGAATCATCGACAAGTCTGCCTTTGCTATCCCACGTTATTATACACGCATTAAATTTTGATGCATTGGAAAACCAAAGTTTTTCTGTTAATTTGATTAAGAGTTTTTTTTTTTGATTGGGGTTTAGGGGCGCTCCGACAACGAAGGTCACATGGCGCCCAGATTGTTACGAGGTTGACTTAATGCACAATAATCGCTCCAGGCTTCAATTACCTCTTTCCAAAAAGGATTTTGTATATTATTTCTAACTTTTTTGAGAGCTTTCGTGCCGTATGTTAGCAGTTCTTGAATGGGGGGCAGTTTTTTTCCGTAATATAGTGGACCAGTCGTGTTGTGATTGATTCAGTCTTCTTAGCCATGTTACCTTCATACTTTTAATAAAGCTACTAACGTCAATCATTTCTAATCCGTCATCCTCGCGCCCTTGAATAATTTTTGTTCGCTTAACTGTCATTTTTATCTCCCCATAGAAATCGAAAAAGTGTTGTTTCAATTTTCTTAATGTCTTTTTTAGGGGGTGAAGGTAATGCTAAAAACAAATGAACCATTTGGGATATAAGCAAAGATTTGATCACAGTAATCCTACCAATTAGTGTAATATGTCTTCTCTTCCATTGCAATATTTCCTTTTCAATTAAGGGTAATCTGTACTTTAGGTTCGATGTAAATATTGATTCGTTGTTTTTATTAAAAACTATACCAATATTTTCAACTCATTTACGTATTGTATCCCATGTAAATGACTTTCTGGACAAACTGAATGTGTTCCAATAGGAAGGCATTTTGTTTTATCAACATTTAGTTGTAAACCTGACATGGATGAAAACTCATTTATTTCAGAAATAGCACTAGTAATCGATTCTGGTCGATCATCAAGAAACAAAATTAAATCATCTGCATACTGGGAAAGACGTACTTCTATTTCGTTATACAATGTGATACCGCGTATTTCTGTCGACTGCTTTAATTGATTAGCCAATGATTCTACTACAATATTGAAGAGGTATCCTGAAACGGGGTCTCCTCGTCTTATTCCGCGATTCATATTTATATTTTCTCCCAAATATTCATCCATAAGAATTCTTGCGAAGTTATTTTTGTTCAGATAAGCAAGCTGAATTAAATTGTTAAATTGGTGTCCAAAATTGCAACACTCTAGCGTCCGTAATAAGAAATTCCACGAAACGCTTTCAAAAGCCGTTTCAAAATCTGCTGCCATTATGACACCGGTACGTTTTTCATAGTTTACCATATTTATCACGTCATACACTAACCGACTGTTCTCAGCAATGCAACGTCCTTTAATATAAGCTGATTGCGATGGCGATATTATGCTGTTCATTACACGTTTTAACCGGTTTGTTATGGACGCTGAAATTATTTTAAAGTCTACATTTAGTAAAGAAATGGGTCGCCATCCTTTAATTGTATCCAATGGTTTTCCGGCTTTGGGTATCATAGTTACAATAGCTTCTCTGTGGGTTCGAGGAAATGAGCCTTCTGCTACACTTTGCTGAAGAGACCGGAACAGAAAGGTACCCAAGTGATCCCAGAAGTGTTTGAAAAAGCTTGCGGTGAACCCGTTTGATCCCGGCGATTTTCCAGTTTTCATAGAATTTAGAGCTTCGCTTAATTCATTAAGTGAGATAGGTTGTTCTAATGCTTGTTGTTGCTCATCACCAAGTTTATTTGTAATATTTCGACAAAGGAAACTAGTTACGCCAGAATCATTAGCGAGACCAACAGCCTTGTATCTTTCACCAAGTTGCTGGCTAATTGTTGAAATTATATCCTTCTGCGTAAACACTTGACCATTGACTTTAAGTGTTTGTATTGATTTACGTTTTCCATTTGCATTTTCCAAAGACAAAAAATACTTCGAACATTTCTCCCCTTCGTCATACCAACGTACTCTTGACCTTGTGATTAGTCCTTTAATTTTTGGCTCTCGAATTTGTTCAAGTTGTTTTTGTGCTGATGTAAGTCTGTCCGCATCACGCTCTTCCCCGCTAATAGCAAAGGTTGTTCGTATTTGGTTTATAATCCTTATTACCTCTTGCTCCTCCTCTCGGAGTTTTCTTGCCCTTCGCTTGGAATACTTTACGGTTTCACCTCTAATCAACATCAATAGTGTTTCATAGAATAGTTTAATGCAAATAGTAAACTGTATCTCTCCAAAATTCAAATAATTAGAAATATACAAGTTTGAATATTTTGGATTCGCATACTGCTGAACTGTCTCAATTATAAATGCCTTGATTGTGGATACGTAAACCTCATCTTCTAATAGAGAATCGTTAAACTTCCATATTCCTGGTCCACGTGGTTCATTTGTTATTTTGATAGACATGTTAATTGCATTGTGGTCAGTTCTATAACCTGCTGAGATACTGGTCTCGCCTACATAGTTAACTAAGTGATCGCTTATAAACAACATATCTATTCTGCCATACTTTAAAGGGTTGCGCTTCATCCAAGTAAACTCACGATCGTTTGGGTGTTGATGTCTCCATATGTCTATTAAGTTGTGTTTTTGTGTTATTTCAATAAACTCTGCCTTAGCGTTTGTATTGTTATCGCGAATATAGTTAAGAGTCGTTCAGATGATTTATAACGAAATTGAAGTCTCCGCCAATAATTATGTTGTCTTGGGGAAACTGCTGCAACTGAAGGTCGATGCTTTTGAAAAATGATGGACAGTCTTCGTTTGGACCATAAATGCTTAGTATTGTGTATGTATTTGAATATATTTTGCAAACGATGGCCACGAAATTTCCATCAGGCCCATAGGCTTCTGATATTATATCATGTTGTAGGTTTCGCCTGATTAATATTGAAGTGCCCCTGCTATTAGATGTTTTACAAGCGTGATAACACTTCCCTGACCACAAGGTATCAAAACTGTTCAATGACTTCGTAGTAATATGGGTGTCTTGCAACAAGATGACATCAAATCTAGAGTTTCTTAAATAATTTAGAACGTCTCCTTTTCTGTTGTCCTGAGAGGCCCCTGCAATTCATCGACATAACTTGTAGATCAGTCATAGCTATTTATATTGATTATTAGTATGTGAACGTGCGTTTTGAAAGTATTAATTGTTGAATATGGTTCGGTATCGAAAAACGCGATGCAAGCGTTTGCGTTTCTATCTAAATATGGGCATGTGTTCGAAAGCAGGCGAGCATGGTAGACGTGTGCGTGCATCGAGCAGCGTACGAGTATGCGTGTGGTATTGTGACTATCACTTCTTACCAGTTGGAAATAGGAGTGGGATATGCTGCAGACTGGTCTAGCCCACATCGGTGTTGGCCGACACCGGACATGATGTGCCGGCCGGCTGGCAGAGCGCAGACCCTCGGCAGTCACCGGCGCTAGCGCGAGCACGGCCGCCGCAGCCGCCACCACCGCCGCCACAGCCGCCGCCGCCGCCGCCACCGCCGCCACCATCAGAGGAGCCACGCAAATTCCTCTCGCGCAGGATGGCTGTGTGCAGAGACAGACGGAAAACGGACCAGCAACGAAACCAAATACAAGATGCAAAACAAATGTGAGGGGTACATAACTAGGACAAATTACGTTAACATATTCAATGAGTGCGCGTAATGCTACGACCAAGGGACATATTCTAAGCACTATGAACAAACAAGATGCGACATATAATACGACAGTATATGTATGTTGGGAAAGACCTACTCTAAGCATTATGCAGAGATGCACATACAAGTGGGCCATTACTGTTTCACCGGAAGCTTCAGTTCGCGCAGTTTATCGACCGAGTCGATGCGAGAACTGGTGCCGAACTTATCTGCCTTGTAGTATACGTGTCCCCACCTTGTATAGACGGTGTAGATCTTCTTTCCCTTCTTTGCCTCTAGAAGAGAGCGGAAGATCTGGCTCTTGTGTGCCGTCAAGCTCTCGTTGATGAAGAGCTCGTCTCGTCCTCTTAGCTCTAGACGGCGAGTCATGAGCTGGTCACGCACACTGCCCGCCCCAGAGCGCACGAAGCGAACGATGACTCGATGTCCTAGTCCTGGTAGGCGGTGCGCTCTGTCAATGTCGTCTTCCGTGATGACAAGACCGGGCAGCCGGGCCCGGACAACGTCGAGGACGAGCTTGTTGATGTCCTCTGCATCGCCTGCCCGCCACCCGCCGGCGGGGCGTCCAGACCCCGCGCCGCCCCGCGCTCCACTGACGCCCGCCCGCGCGCCAGCCGGCTCAGCCCGGCCCGCTGGGTCAGCCGAGGCCGCGCCCCGGGGCACGGGGCTGTCGGCCGGCGGCAGGGGCGCGCCCAGGCGCGGCGCGCGCTGGGTCGCCATGGCGTGGCCCGACAGGATCAGGCACGGTATCCGAGAGTTCATTTCAGCGTTTTCTGCGCGCTGGCTCAGCTTCTTCGCTTCCTCTCTTGTTGCATGTAGATCTACCGACATTTTCTCCAGGGCATCATCCTTATCGTTTACATGGTCTTCTAGCTCCTTGATTCGTGTAGTTAGGGCGTCAAACTTGCGCTGGAGACCCACTCCGAACTCGTGGAGCTCTCGGGACAGAAACGCTGTTATCCGACCCTCCATCCCTTCAACGGCGTCGTCGATGAGCTCTTTTACCTCTCCGGATGATTGACGGGGTGAGGAGATGCGCTCAGCCCGCCGCTCCGGCGCCCCTCGCTTCCCGGCCGGTGCCGCATCACCAGACTCCGACCGGTCTCGCTTCTCTCCGCTGCCGTCGGCTCCTCGGCCGCTGTCGAAGCCGCGCACCAGGTCGCTCACCGACGTCTGCTTCTTCAGTGGTCGCTGAGCAGCTGCCTCCTCACCACAGCACTATCACTCTGCCCTGACATGGCTCACAAGTCTCTCTGCACCGCACTCACAGTGGCCACCGCCCACGCTCGGAGCTCCGCGCGCGCGTGACCGACCCCTGGCGCTGTCGGACAGAGAGTGAAGCTGCCATATCGGTGTTTGTTCTTAATCGAGATTGTATCGCAACGTCTCGTTCTAAACCACATCTTTCTGATCCATTGCATCGCTATCTAGATGGACACCGAGTCTACCAGGTCTCGGAAATCGATGCTTAGGAATCTTAACTCTGTGAGTTTATACGCAAGCGTGTGCGTTGGTTTAAAATAATTAATTCATATGGATATGCGACATGCGTGTCAGTGTTGATTTTGGCAATGAACTTTGCCGAGGGTTACGTTCCACACTCTACTACAGTGACCGCAGTTCGTACTCTAAATATCCATCTAGCTCACCATCTTGTTCTTGTATGGATTAAATGTGAGCGGCAAGTGTTTGTAAATGAATGTTTTAGCCTCAAAGCGTGTATTAGCCAAATGGAAAGGAAACAAACAAAGCCATTGGTATTCATCATGACTTCGGTCCAGGTTGAGGTCATCACCTGGTCGCCATGCTCACCAGTCAGCACGCGACTTGGGGGGCTTAATTCTACGAGTTACGTGAATTAATTACGAGAAATTCGTGCACTGAAGGGGCGATTCTACCTCAGCTCCCAGCTCCTTTACTATCGATAGCAACCATCTAGATAGTTAGGAGAAATGTGGTCATAAACCATCCTATGCAATTTCAATGCACAATTGCATTGTATTTGTGCAATTGAAATTAGTGAGCATGTACAATTACATAATCATGGGTCATTGGGTCAATAAATTCCACTCTAAAAAGACACGAACAAGACCGACCTACTCACGGAAACTATGATGTAACGACTAACGGCTGGTCTTCAGTTCAGACAGCTTAAGTTCAGACAGCATCGGCTCAGGCCGCATCAGTTCAAGCAACATAGATTCAGGCAACTGCGCTGATTTAGCTGTATCAGAGCACACGACTTCAGTTCAAACTGCTTAGTCCATGCTGTATCGTTTAGACTGTATTGTTCAGACTGTATTGTTCAGACTGTATTGTTCAGACTGTATTGTTCAGACTGTATTGTTCAGACTGTATTGTTCAGACTGTATTGTTCAGACTGTATTGTTCAGACAATATTGTTCAGACTGTATTGTTCAGACTGTATTGTTCAGACTGTATTGTTCAGACTGTATTGTTCAGACTGTATTGTTCAGACTGTATTGTTCAGACTGTATTGTTCAGACTGTATCGTTCAGACTATTGTTCAGGCTGTATCATTCAGACTGTATTGTTCAGACTGTATCGTATAGACTGTATCGTTCAGACTGTATTGTTCAGACTGTATCGTTCAGACTGTATTGTTCAGACTGTATTGTTCGGACTGTATTGTTCAGACTGTATTGTTCAGACTGTATTGTTCAGACTGTATTGTTCGGACTGTATTGTTCGGACTGTATTGTTCAGACTGTATTGTTCAGACTGTATTGTTCAGACAGTATTGTTCAGACAGTATTGTTCAGACTGTATTGTTCAGACTGTATCGTTTAGACTGTATTGTTCAGACTGTATTGTTCAGACTGTATTGTTCGGACTGTATCGTTCAGACTGTATTGTTCAGACTGTATTGTTCAGACTGTATCGTTCAGACTGTATTGTTCAGACTGTATTGTCCAGACTGTATTATTCAGACTGTATTGTTCAGACTGTATTGTTCAGACTGTATTGTTCAGACTGTATTGTTCAGACTGTATTGTTCAGACTGTATTGTTCAGACTGTATTGTTCAGACTGTATTGTTCAGACTGTATTGTCCAGACTGTATTATTCAGACTGTATTGTTCAGACTGTATTGTTCAGACTGTATTGTTCAGACTGTATTGTTCAGACTGTATTGTTCAGACTGTATTGTTCAGACTGTATTGTTCAGACTGTATTGTTCAGACTGTATTGTTCAGACTGTATTGTTCAGACTGTATTGTTCGGACTGTATTGTTCAGACTGTATTGTTCAGACTGTATTGTTCAGACTGTATTGTTCAGACTGTATCGTTTATACTGTATTGTTCAGACTGTATTAATCGGACTGTATTGTTCAGACTGTATTGTTCGGACTGTATTGTTCGGACTGTATTGTTCAGACTGTATTGTTCAGACTGTATTGTTCAGACTGTATTGTTCAGACTGCGCCATTTCGTGCCGGTCTATCAATGCCGGTCTATCAGTTTAGTTTGCGCCATTTTCGTTATATCAGTTCAGACTATATCAGTTTCGGCGTGCCGATTACTCTGTACCAGTTCAGACGATATCAGTTTCGGCGTGCCGATTACTCTGTACCAGTTCAGACGATATCAGTTCGGGCGTGCCGATTACCCTGCACCAGTTCAGACGGTATCAGTGCAGGTTGGCGGCGCTGCTCCGGTGACTGTGCTGACTAATGCCTTATTCACAGCCGACCGACCGGCCCGAGGCATCTGGCAGACACGTTCAATCAATGGCTTCGGTCAATACGTATGCTGGCCGCGGAAAAGGGTGCGGCACGGCAGTTTATGTGGCCCGACCATGTGCTGACGTCAGCGGCGGCAAAAATCATTTCACTTGAAACCTGAAGAACAATTTTATCGAACAAACGCTATGTGAAAAGCAAAGCACGTTCGAAAACAAAAGGAATATATAGATGGTTTTAGTTTAAAGGACTTTTTTACTTTAATACTTCTGCTGAATATCCCGCGCCGTGCCAGGGGGAGGGGGTTAGACCCCCCCCTCTCCCTCTCAGGTTAGTCATCCGGGGATTTTAGCGCCCCAATCGCTCAACATTAGCGTGACGTCACTGGTGCTCTAGTCCGACTCGGCTGTCGCCGCACACGGCTCGATGCGGTGCGAATATTTCAAACGGGATGCGGATAGTTGCGCTTAAGGTACGATCCTATTTAAGATTACGTCTGCCGCGGATAATCATCCCTCCCTTAATTCATGCTGAGGGGAGACAGCCATACGCTGCCCCGGTCTGTGTGATGGGCGACTGGCGAGACGGCCATCTACTGCACCGGTCTGACTGAGGGGCGAGACGGCCATACGCTGCCCCGGTCGGGATGAAGGGGGGGGGGGGGGGACGGCCATACGCTGCCCCGGTCTGGCTGAAGGGTGAGACGGCCATACGCTGCACCGGTCTGACCGAGGGGTGAGATGGCCATACGCTGCCCCGGTCCGGCTGAGGGGTGAGACGGCCATACGCTGCCCCGGTCTGGCTGAGGGGTGAGACGTCCATACGCTGTCCCGGTCTGGCTGAGGGGTGAGACGGCCATACGCTGTCCCGGTCTGGCTGAGGGGTGAGACGGCCATACGCTGTCCCGGTCTGGCCGAGGGGCGAGACGGTCACACGCTGTCCCGGTCTGGCTGAGGGGCGAGACGGGCATACGCTGCACCGGTCCGGCTGAGGGGCGAGACGGCCACACGCTGCCCCGGTCTGGCTGAGGGGCGAGACGGCCATATGCTGCACCGGTCCGGCTGAGGTGCGAGACGGCCGTACGCTGCCCCGGTCCTGCTGAGGGGTGAGACGCCCGTACGCTGCTCCGGTCCGGCTGATGGATGACGGCTGTTCGCTGCCCCGGTCCGACGGAGGGGTGAGACGGCCATACGCTACCACGGTCCGGCTCAAGGAGGAGACGGCCATACGCTGCCCTGGCCTGGCTGAGGGGCGAGACGGACATACGCTGCCCCGGCCCGGCTGAGGGGCGAGACGGCCGTACGCTGCCCAGGTCTGGCTGAGGGGTGAGACGGCCATACGGGTACCTGCAAATGTTGCAAATGACATTGTTTTGGCTAATGTTCAAGATATGCTAAACAAAACTTTAAAAAGGCAAAATATTTCAAAATATAGACTTGCAACATAACTTACTTATCCAACGGCGACGACTTCAAATTGCCGCTCTCGTCAACACCCGTCAAAAGACAGCAAAACGCTCGAAAGCGCAGCTGAGGCGACGGGGCTGGCCACGACTGGACCAGAGCAGCCGATACATGGGGAATCCCGGGATGACACCCCCTGTGTTTTTCGAGGATAGCGGAAAAACGGCGGCGCGCAGCGCCACCGTTTTTGACACAGCTGTTCGAGCACCAATTGCGCACATTATGTTAACAAAATTATCGGGTCATCTCAGGTCAGGTCACCAGACCAGGTCACGTGACCCCACCTCCAAAACAAAACTTGTGGTCGTACCACAGTCACAGTTTTTGAATGATCGGTTTTACACTTACAGGATTTCATAAGGTCATATATATCTACAATTCGATTATCTTGGATTTTTTTATATCAGCGACCTAAGGTCGGGTCAATTTCGTGACCTCCCCATTATAAGTCAATGGGGAAATATTCAAATGCTTCCTATTCCAAAGATACGCAAGATATCAGTCTAATTGCTTCTGGATCATGTTATTATAGGCCATTCTTGTTTACCTAGGTGCTATTTTTGTTCAGTGACCCCTACAGGGTCAGCCGAGGTCATTCGAGGTCACCAACAGTTGTATGTCAATAACTCTCGACATAATAACGATAGAGAAGTGACACCGACACCAATGTGTTGGTCTCGTCGAGGCACGTCTTCCCATATGCAACATCACCTACTTGGGTCACCACTTGACCTTGACCTGAGGTCAATTTTTGTAGTTGACCTAACCTAATCAAACCTAATATAAGTTGAAGCGTCTTGACGAGACAAACACGATGGCATCAACATGATTGCCTTGTCGTTATGAGGTAAAAAGCTATTCGTAAAAAACTGTTTTGTAAAAATAGCCTTTTTGACATTTGATGAGCTCTGGAGCCTCAACTATTGATATGAGCTAAAATAGGAGGACACTTGGTCGATTGTATGTTTCAAGAGCTTTCCATTGCTTTTTTCTGTTTGTTCCTATCTATCATAGTTCCTGTGATATCTGGGTGTTTCTGGAGCGAAGTCCTAAAACTGGAAAATTTGACCTTTGATGACCTTTGGTGACCTCAATATTGGCTTTATGAAAAAATATTGACATACTTTCGAATTTTCTTGTCAAGAGCTTTCGAACGCCGTTTTCCGCGTCTTTCTATCCCTTTTGGTTTTTGAGTTAGAGGGGGTGTTTAACCCCCCCCGGCACGGCGAAGGTGGCGCCGAGGCGGATTATGAAGGTTTGTCGAAATAGTCCAGTGTTGTCTCCTTTATGGTCCTACGTATTAACTTTGCCTGCAGATGCATACAACTTAAAGGAGGAGCAGAAATATATACGCAAAATCTACTTCCTGCATGTTAACACGCGCAGTGGAGGGTGGAGGGGGGGGGGCACTTTTGTGCCCCCCTCCATGTTTTTCGTGAATATCTCAAAAACGAAGCGGAGCAAGGCGGTGTTTGTCACGCGACATTAACGCCAACTCAATAGCGGATCGTGTGACGAAAAAAGGAGCAAAATCGGTGGATCAGTTTTTAAGTTATATGGATTTCAGTCCAAGATGGCGGCCAGAATCGAGGTCGGCAAAGCAATATCTTCAGAACCACTAGTCGGATCGGGATGATTCAAACGCCATTCGGTAGACAATGTCAATGCAGCGGCGGCGCCACCGGGGGGTCAGGAGAGACAGTTGCTCCCCCCCCCCCTGTCGTCGGGCAGGGGGGGCATGTCCTTTTGCCCCTCCTGCCATTTAAGGAGGCCCTCCATGCTTCAAAGAGGCCCTATCTCGTAGACCCCATTGCGGAGGTCATAGGTGCCACTGGAAGCCAGAGGGGGTCCTATGGAGGTCAGACGGGGCCTTTGAAGGCTAGAGGATGCCATCTGTAAGTCAGAGGGGATGTCAGAGCCCCTGGGGGTCAGAGGGGGTCCTTTGAAGGTCAGAACGTCCACCGAAGGCCAGAGGGGGTCCTCTGGAAGCCAGAGAGGTCCTCTGGAGGTCAAAGGTCAGGGGTCCCCTGCAAGGGCGTAGCTAGGGGACAGGGGGCAAGGGGGGCATGGCCCCCCGCCCCTGGAGGCCAGGCAGGCCCCTCTGGCGACCGAGCGAGGGCCCCCTGGAGCCGAAGTCCCCAGTGTTTTGGATGGTGTCAGGCGCCCGCGAAACGCCTTACGTCGCATAAAAGAACGCCCACCAACCTAAACAAATCGTAAAACGAATAAATAACAGCACTTGCTTGTCTGTTACAGGCATGTATATGTAAATACGTACACAAAGGCCCAGACAGTGTGGGAGGGCCCTCTACCAGCTTTTAAAGGGCCCTGCCGATCTGCAGATGGCCCCCTTCCGGCATTTAGAGGGCCCCTGTCGGCTGAAGAGGGCCCTCTACCGGCATTTATAGGGCCCTGCCGATCTGTAGAGTCCCTGCCGATCTAGAGAGGACCCTCTGCCGGCCTTTAGAGGGCCATGTCAATCTGTAGACCGACCTTCCAATCTGTAGAGGGCCTCTGCCGGCATTTGGAGGGCCCTGCCGACCTGTAGAGGGCCCTGGCGGTCTTGTGAGGACCCTTCCGGTCTATTAGGGCCCGTCCGGCTTCTAAAGGGCCCTGTCGCCTTTAGCCGGCCTTTAAAGAGCCCTACTGATCTGCAGATCGCCCTGTCAATCTGCAGAGGCCTTCTGCCAGCATTTAGAGGGCCCTGCCGACCTGTAGAGGGCTCTCTTCCATCCTTTAGGTCCTTGTCGATCTGCAAAGAGCCCCAGCCAATCTATAGAGGGCTCTCTGCCGGCCTTTAGATGGCCCTGCCGGCCTTTAGAGGGCCCTGTCGGCCTTTAGAGGGCCCTGCCGATCTGTAGATGGCCCTGCCAATCTGCTGAGGGACTCTGCCGGCATTTAGAGGGGCCTGTCGACCTTTAGAGGGTCGTCTTCTAGCGGGCCCTGTCGATCTGCAGTGTCCCAGCCAATCTGTAGAGGGTCCTCTGTTGACCTTAAGAGGGCCCTGCCGATCTGTAGAGGGCCCTCTGTCGGCCTTTAGAGGGCCCTGCCGATCTGCAGATGGTCATCTGCCGGCATTTAGAGGCCCCTGCCGATCTGTAGAGGGTCTCTGCTGTCCTTTAGAGGGTCCCGTGGCGGTAGAGGTGGTCTGCTGGTCGAGCGCCGGTGAGGCTCTCGAAGGAAGACGAGTTAAAGTTCTCATTGTTTTTCAGTGTATGCTAGTAATGTCTGAGCGGAGTACAAGGCTTTGACAATGTACGAGTATTAACTAGGCATTGGCTGGGGTGGCGTTTTTCGCCCCCTGGTTATCTTCCGAACCAATAACCGCAGTGTCGACCTGCAGAGGTGGCTAAAGATCTCGTCTGGACACACATCCGGGCATACACGTTGGCCCGTACTTTCCTGAGCGACCCCCAGTGGAAATCTTTATCCTTCTACGATTTTGAATTAGAAGCACCTTGACGAGACAAACACGATGGCGTAACAAATTAGTGCCTTATCTTTATTAGGTAAAAGTTATTTGCGTACAACTGTTTTGCCAAAAAAAAATACATTTGATGACCTCTGGAGCCTAAAATATTGACCTGAGCTCAAATTTGAAGACATAGATGGCGATTAAATATTTAAAGAGCTTTCGATTGCTTGTTTTCGTTTGATCCTAGCTATCATAGTTCCCGCGATATTTGGGGGTTTCTCGAGCGAAGTCCTAAAACTGGAAACTCTGACCTTTGATGACTTCTGGTGACCTCAATAATGACCTAACCTAAAAAGACATATGCCTTCCATAGAACTTGTCTCGAGCTATCTAACGCCTTTTCCCGCTTATCGCTACGTTACGTGGTTTTCGAGATCTTAGGGGGGGGGGGGGCGGAATCCGCCCCCCCACCAGGGCGTGTAATTATCAGAGGCCCTCCAGGGCGCGTGTTAAGATATGACTCTATCGTGTTGTAGAAACCCCTCTCGTATCACAATGTGGTGTATTTTTTAAATAAAATGTATAAGCAAACGGTATCCAAAGCTTTCTGTAAATCAAGATATAAGAAGCAGGTTATTTCATGTTTTGTGGAGATTTTGTAACTTCATCGTACATGTGCACACTCGGCATGGACGTTCTGTGTTATTTCCTCAATCCGAATTCCGAATTGAAGAAAATTCAGGATATTATTTTGATTAACCCGCGCCTTGTGGAGGTGGCAGAATCTGCCCCCCCCCCCCACCTCCCTGATTTTCTCAATAACTTGAAAACAATGATAGATATCGACGTAAACCTTTCAGTACCTTATGCTGCATCCATTCTTCGTCTTATCACAATATTAAAATTAAAATTGTGTAGTACTTTGGGAGATAATGACGTTTTAAGCACGTCATGTCATGCCATTTTTGGTGGAAAACCAATAAATGTTTGACAAATCGTAGACAATCTAGTTTTGAAGCAAATTGCGAATAAAAAGTGGAAAGAAAGGAAATAACTTTATATTGAAATGGCTATCGCGGATTTGCAAAATTTTGAGTTTTGACTCCCAAAAATAGCAATATATTGTTTCGTTGTCGAAAGTTATTTGTCACAACATACAACATACTGTACTATTTTAATTATGTGGGCCCCCCTTGGCTACGAGGGTCCCTCTGATCCCATCCCTCCCTGGGAGAAGTCCTGTCTACGCCCCTGGTCACCTGTAGGCCAGAGGGTCCTATGGAGGTCAAAGGTGCCCCTGAAGTCCAGAAGCGGCCCTCTGGAAGCCAGAGGGAAGGTGAGAGGAGCCCTATGGAGGTCAAAGGCCCCTTTTCAAATGGAGGCCCCCTCTCAAATGGAGGCCTCCTAAAATTTCGACTTAACCCCCCCCCCCTGACAAAAATTCGTGGCGCCGCCCCTGCCCGGAAAGAACTTTGGACACGTTGCTGGTGACCTGTGACGTCACAGAGGTCAAATTAAGAAAAATGTGACATTTGGCCAGATTTGACCTTCGTGACCTCGTTTGACCTTGACGATATTGACCGAAGGTCACACAAGCACCTACCTACCCTGTACGTTTGATCTTTCTAGCTCTCATACTTTCTGAGATCTTAGGGGGGCACTAAAGTGCCCCCCCCCCTCCACTGCGTGTTAGTGGCATACCCCTCTCCAATGCGCGTGTTAAGATACCAAACCCGGGCTCAAAATCTTAAGAAATTCAGTGTAAAGTTTTCAGAAGCATTACACTGCTCCAGATCTACCTATTTATAATTAAATTATACAGCTCATGCAACTATTACTTTAGGAAGACAGCAGGACGTAAATTAGTTCACCGGTCATGCATGAACTCTGAGATGAAGTTGATGAAACGGAACTAAACAAAGTACAAACACAGTGGCCAGCGTGCGGTTATTTTCAGAAGCAGGCTGTACCGCACCGCTTAGGTGCACTGCGGGACAGCCTACCAGTAACATGAAAGTTGGCGAATCACTTAAAGGGAGTATGCCTACTGTTTTGGAATGTCAAAAATATTTTTCATACGGTAAGTAGCTGTTGGTTTGATTGTTGTATATGATGAAATTCACATCTGGAATTTAGTTTAGTTGAATTTTCACTTATATTGTTTTTTGTTTATTTTTGTTTCGATATCTATAAAACGATCGCCACTTTGGTGATGTTATGTAACACGGCGCACATAAGACAATACAATTACGGTCACATCATGCAAGATAGAAAGACGAGTTTTGCACAGCACGTTCTTGCCATTGTGAACTTTATTATGTGCAAGTTTCGTAGCTCTAAATTGATATCTTCTTCAAAAAAAATGGCCATCGGCCATCATCGAAATGGCCATCATCGGAAAACATGATGGCCGTCCAGTTTCTGTTCGGTTGCTGCTATCAGCGTGCACGAGCTGTTTTGTTGAATTGCTATTGGCCGGCGCTAACAATATGCTAGCAGCTTAATCGATAGTTGCAGTGCTTCTAGTAGCGGAAGCCCTCTGGAGTCTACCCGATAACTTTTTGCTCCCAAGCAAATTCCTGGAGTCTTTGAATATCTCAGCAACTAGGGTGAATCTGGAGAAATGAAGTATTTGGTTCAGTTCAGAAAATTGTGTTCTATAGACCAGTGTCAATAACCCCAACTAAGCGATGTGAGTAGGCACACTCCCTTTAATGGTGATGTATCATCAACTTGCTAGCCTTCAGTAACGACAGTTTTGCTATCGGTCGAGAGTCAGGAACGTAGGAACGCCATGAAAAGTGTGTGTGTGTGTGTGGGGGGGGGGGGGGGGGGAGCACTGGCGGATCCAGCATCCCAAATCCCAATATGGGTGGGGTGGGGTGGGGGGGGGGGGCTAATTTCACTGGGGGCCTTCCTGGCCCCAAGTGCCTTCATATTACCTAAAGGGTACCCCCCATTTTTTCCTTTTGCGGACTTAGGTTATATTTTTCGCTATACTATTCTTGCGTGTAAGGACGTGTCAATTAAGTGCAAAAATAAAATTGATGGATATTTGCATCCACATATCTCAAATTTTGTCATTGTACATGCTACTTTATATAAAAATAAGTTATTCGCTAATAACTTTCGACTGCATAAAGCTAAAAGGGCACGGTAAACGTCATTTTGTTGTTATCATCCAGACGCGTTGAATGCTGTGCAACATGAACTCTTTCTGACATTTTATGACCTTGACCAAAGGTCAAGATCACGGCGTAAGGAAGGTCACTTTTCCAAATTTGACCTACACGGCGATGTTATATAACTTTTAACTTGTCTTGAACATAGGAACTCATTGGTATTCAAATAATTACGCGATCGTTGATGATTATAAAGCAAACTGAGACATTTTCGGGCTTTCTTTACACCGGGAAGGAAGTTAAGAAGTTACTATTCGACATTCAAATTAAAATGAATTCAAAAGTTGACTGACGATCAGGCGTTATTTAAGCACAATCGAATTCCTCGCAACAAGACAAGTTTTAAGATATAGCATCGCCACATAGGCCATAATTGGAAACCGAACCTTGAACTTTGACATTGACCTTAGCAGACTGGTTATTGATTCAACTTTTTTGGAACGATTCAATCATGATTCATTTTGGAATCTGAATGATTCAATCACCGTTCGATTCACGATTACAATTTTGAGAATTTATTCTTTCCAATTCAAAGAATCAAAACAAATATTTTAATCGATTCACGTTTGAATCAACATTTAAATATATGTGGTTAATTTATGTCAAATAAAAAAAATGGAAACATACATATATATGATCATTAAAACATTGTTACAGCAATACTATTTCAGTATAAAGCAATGTAGCAACTGGGACTACCTGTATTTGCACAATTTGTCAGTGTACTTGAATCGTTAAGAATCGTTAAATCTTTTGATTCAATCGGCCTTGATTTGATGCGGGTTTGATTCAATAACGATTCATGAATCAAAAGATCTGGTGGTGAATCAATTATTTTTCAATTCAAGGAATTTTGATTGAACGATTCAAATTGATTCAATCAGTGTCGAATCAATAACCAGTCTGGACCTTAGGTGAAGGTCACCAAATGTTAGAAAGGGGTCATACTGCATATCATTCAACGCGTCTTAACGAAAATAACAAAATGGTGTCCATTTTACCTTTTTATCGTTATTCAGTCAAAAGTTATTGGGGAATAACATCTTTCCAAAAAAACAAACATATAAAATGACAAAATTTAGCATATTTGAAGCCAAATAATCATCAATTGTATTTTTCTGTTTGGACGACACTTTTTTACACTTAACAATAATAAAGTCAAAAATAGGAAATACTTACTTACAAAAATAGGCTTGGGTATGCAAAAAAAATTACAAATTTAAAAAAATACTAACTTTGAAATTTAAGGTCAAGATCATCAAATGTCAGAAAGAGGTCATGGATTTAACTCGAGAATTAAACTCGTATTAATGAGAACAGCAAAATGACGTTTACCGTACCATTCTAGTTTTATTCAGTCGAAAGTTATTAGCGAATAACATATTTTTTTATATAAAATAGCATGTAGAATGACAAAATTTGAGATATTTGGAGGCAAATATCCCTCAATTTTATTTGTGCACTTAATCGACACATCCTTACACGTAAGAATAGCATAGCGAAAAATCAGAAACACGTTTGAGAAAAGGTATCCAAAAAAGTTGTACAATTTTGAAAACGTACATACAAAATTTGGAAATTTCGAAAATGAAAAAATCAACATCACCATGTTATAAAACAGCTCATTGCCATTCTAATGGCATCATAAATATATATTGCTTCATAAATTCCCCGCCATATGGGTTGACAAAGATTGACCTGCACCGTGACCTTATTAAAATGCCCGAGGCAATATCTCCGGAACCACTGCTTGCATTGCATTACAACTTTCACAGCTCGCTTTAGCGCCTCAGGTTACTGCATATACAAATTTTGGTCAAAATCGGTGACATGACGGTGTAATTTTGCACTTTGTTTTTGTCGATTTGTCGTGGAATGCCCCAGCTACAAAAAGAAGAACATTGGGATTTTTGGTAACTGAACCGAATTACCCTATTTAATACTAGTAGACGTATTCCACACAACAAAGGTACCTATGCAAGGAAATTCTTTCACGCGCTCCTCTGCCACCCAGCAGGCAGCAGGAGACCAAAGGCTGTGACGCTGCGTGGAACAAATTATAACTTACGTTGGTTGTGAATCACTCCAAAATAGCGGCAGACGCGCCACTTTCCCTATCCCTACTGCTACCAAAATGCTACAAAATAGAGGAAACACGAACGAGGCAAAAAAATATATATTTCGCAAGAAGTTGTTTTTTTCCAGACAGCTGCATGGGAAGGCCCATTGCCCAATACCCATGTTTTCATCGCCAGTTTCAGCTATTTTTTTTTGGGGGGGGGGGGGCTAATTTCTATTGCCGCCCCTGTCGAGCTTGGGATGGGGGGCTTTAGCCCATGCCGCCCCCTGGATCCGCCAGTGGGGGAGGGGGGGGGGGGGGGGGTAGTGAAACTTTGATCTCGTCTTGAGAGAAACCAACCTGAAAGTATGGAAGAGTTCTTTGCAGTTCTGAGCAAGGTCCTATACAAAACAACAATGGGAAAATGGCTCCCGGACCCCTGTTCCCACGCATATGCTGGGAGACGAATGTCAACTCATGTATTTTCCGTCTGTCGGTGATCACCTGCCCATCCCGGACATATGTGTCTATCTGTCAGTGTTTCCATCCGCCCTGACAGGTGTATCTGCCTATGTTTCAGAGTCTGGAGTACCGCGGCATCCGTCGGCAGCGGTCCCCCGTCCCTCACATCGGCGCCCACACTCAGTCCTGTACCAGAGTGCCGGGCCGACTCTGTTGTGGCTCGGCCGCCCCCACCTCTGCCGCCGCCACGGCCGCCTTCCTGACACGAGGCGCCGGGCGGCGGCGGCGGCGGCGGCGGCTGGGGTCCGCTGCTGCCGCCGCCCGGCGGCCGTCGCTCCTCCGTCGAGACAATTCGGCTGGACGGCAGCTGTGGCAGCTGGAGGAGTCGGCGGCGCACCGCCAGCGCCGGATCGGTGCCTTCCCGCGACGCGAGGAGCATCGAGAGCCGCATTCGAACCGTGCTCGACGAGGTGGAGGAGTCGCGGTGGCCGCAGGGACAGGCGAGGGGAGGTCAGGCGGACAGGCGTGACGAGGTGGAGGAGTTGCGGTGGCCGCAGGGACAGGTGAGCCGTCGGGCGGAGCGGCATGGGCAGCGAGCTACCTCGCCGCACAGCGAGCGGCGCGCAGGACGGCCGGAGCCGGAGGTTCTCAAGATGAACGTGTGGTGACAGGGGGACGCTCTGCCCCGGACTGGCTGAGCCCGAACACAGTGTAGCACCGAGATCGGACGGCGGGCAGGCTGAGCCCGAATACAGTGTAACACCGAGATCGGACGGCGGGCAGGCTGAGCCCGAATACAGTGTAACACCGAGATCGGACGGCGGGCAGGCTGAGCCCGAACACAATGTAACACCGAGATCGGACGGCGGGCAGGCTGAGCCCGAACACAATGTAACACCGAGATCGGACGGCGGGCAGGCTGAGCCCGAACACAATGTAACACCGAGATCGGACGGCGGGCAGGCTGAGCCCGAACACAATGTAACACCGAGATCGGACGGCGGGCAGGCTGAGCCCGAACACAGTGTAACAGTGTAGCGCCGAGATCGGACGGCGGGCAGGCTGAGCCCGAACACAGTGTAACAGTGTAGCGCCGATATCGGACGGCGGAGAGTTGGTAGTGTCTCAGAATCGAGCTGTACTTGCTGGCCCAGTGGCAGCATGCTTACTTGTAAGGGGATAGTTGAATTCGGCGCGCAGTGGTTGGTGGACGATGAACTCATTACCTCGTGTGCGGCGCGGTGGACGATGAACTCATTACCTCGTGTGCGGCGCGCAGTTGCCGGAGTCTTATTAGAAGCGTGTTCAGACTAGAGGCACGGAAGCTAGCCTGCCACGGAGTAACAGGCGAGAGAGAACGAGTGAGCCAAGCACCAGGGGCATTGGTGTGTGTCTGTGATAAAGCTGTTCTGACATTACAATGAATGGCAATGCCATTATTAATGTGCACACGCTAATCAACTCATAGCGTCAGAATGGTGCACAATTGTGCGCTGAAAGATGAAACCGTTGGCAATAGGCTTGAACAATAGGCAATAGGCTTGAACGAACTGGGTTGATTGTTGCCATGCACGTATTTTGTAGACTCAGGGAAGTCACCGTATTATCAGCAATACTGTAGAGTGTAGAGTAATTACTATACAGACACCAAATGTACTTGTCCTAATTAAATACGAGTACGTCGAATTATACCGAAGATATTTGTTTTTATGCGAACCACACGTGGTAGTGTATAGAATGTGCAATACAATACCGCTTATTTAAGTTTGACAATTAAGTGGCACGTATACTCGTCTGTGCTGCTGTAGTAGGTAGATTGTGCTGTGCAGTAGGTAGATTAGATATGTTGCTGTGCCAGATTGCTTTCTCCATTTCAGTTAATTAGTAAACAGTTGAGTGACGTCTTGGCATACATTGGTTTTAAGTCGGACTATGAGATTGTCGGCTAGAACTGTAGTGTAATATGTTGCCAATATTAAACAAAAACTGCGGACAATTATCCGATGCCCATTCGGCACTCACCATGCCCACGCTCATATCCCGGCGGTGACAGCAGGCGCAGTAATTATCTAAGGGCAATGTTCTTTGCCATTTGCAGCAGCTGTAGTTCATTGTTACTTCGCCGAAAAATAGTATATCAAGGGACAATGACTAATTATGTGCATCTATGCATAATGATAATGACGAGAAAAACACATTGGCTAGCACGCAAAGGGAAGCTAATATGTATTGCATGGCCAGAAACTGCCTTTTCAACGTTACCGCGATGTGATCTACTGTGAATGGCAGACCGCTCGGGAGCCTAATTTTGGACGATAACTTTTGAATGCAATAACTGGCATGAGCGGATTTCTCACAATGTCCGTTTCAGGCCCTGCGCTAATTTTTATTATAAAGGCTGGTTAGTGTCAAACGAAAATTTAGGGCACTTTCCCTTCACTCATAATGTTAAAGATAGTGCGAGGTCGGATAGAGACTAACGCCTGGTCGCTCTGTGGTCCCACCCTCGACTCCGCCCACCACTCGCAACCGACCGGTCACGGGTCGGACAGCGCCGGTTCAAGGTCAGCCAGGGTGGAGCTAAGCTCTGACGTCAGAGCATAGCTCAATCCTTTCCCGATAGCCTCTACCCACCGATTAAATTCCGTTCGCGAGTTTTAACATTACGAGTGAATGGCAAGTGCCCTACATTTTAGTTTGACATCAACCGACCTTTATAATGAAAATCGGGGCAGGGTTTGAAATATCTATTTCGAGAAATTCGTTCATGCCAGTTGGTTCCTTCAAAAATTATCGCCAAAAATAAGGTTCCCAAGCGGTCTCCCGTTCACAGTAGATACGATGGTCGATGCTCTTCCTAAGTCTTCTTTGCAGTTCAGAAAAAAAACATGCGTCATTTTCGATTGTGTAGATAAGTAGGTATTGCAGAGCACAGTAACTACTAAGCCCAGAGTTCTTGCTAGGCGAGCGTACAAACTTGCTCGGCGAGCGTACAAACTTGCTAGACGAGCGTCAAGTTGGTACAGAACTTCTGTAGTGACCACCTGGTGAGAAGTCATGCGGTGACAAAAACAAGGAACCGGAGGTATTCAGTTTACATGTAGCACGTGGTGGATAACATCTGCTTGGTTGTGCATAGCTCATATCATGCCGACGATATTTCAGTAATGCAGCATTTGATACATGGCATGGGACATACAGGCCCGGTGTGGTTTCATTTTCTCCAACATAAACGTTGAGCTTGTTGTACTGTACCGATGCTGTACCGAGCTACAGAGATCGATCGGTTACAAGCAATGACCACCGCTTGGCAGCGAGTTGATGATATTTCGGGAAACGATGGGCCTAGCGTTCATCACTATTTACCTTCAAAACAGCCGGTAGCTGCTTCGAACCAGGGAAGTATAACAAACAAAGGAAATTGCAACAAGGGAGTTATGTTCAAGCATTATGTCAGTATTGATTATGCATTCCACTGAGCTGAAGTTATTACCGGGGCTGTGTCCGGAATCCAGTGAAATATCGTTGGTGTGATGAAAAAGCTGATTGAGTCAATATATCGCGCCCAGCGGACCTGGTTGCCTAGCACGCAACCGCACGTCGGCTGTCAGGTGCGTGGGAACACAAATATGTGTACCTGGATCCGGCCCAAGGCCTCTAAACATTGAGTTGTGTGCACTGCACGGGAGCCGAACTCCTAGGTCAACACATGTCAGCGTATGTATGTTCCTGGTCAAACATCAGCGATTTCACCGGACAACTGATATGACTCAGCAGTCTCGGCCGGTGCGCAGTCACGCAGTTATGTTAATTTGAAGTGGCTGGCTATCTTTGGATGAAACTTAGGACTTCGGAGTCCCGAGTCCGAGTCAAGTGGCTCGTAAAATGTGCAATGATAAAATCATGAAATATTTGTAAAGTCGCATGTTTGACGAGCTAACGGAGTCATAGGATTACCACCGTGGTCAAACTGGGCATGAACATACGTCATCACAAGTATGATATGGTGTGGAAACTTCGTTACCTCAGCTCTGCAAATTTGTTCACAACGGCCGGTAAAAGTTTCGGACCATAGCGTAGCGCATGCACGCACCCATTATGATTTCACTGATCTAATTTCACGAGACTGTGATCCATCAGAATCGAGCCAATGGCGTGACAGCCATTGGATCGATTCTGAATCGCCATTCCATTTTGATACAATCGAATGCACTGTATATTTCACTGAGCACATTCACACTGCATACGAGAGCACATAATTAGTGCACACCACTGCAGTGCACACTGACAGGCGAACCATACACGAATCACGTATCAGGCAACAGACCAACACAGCGCACCCGAAACGGCCCGCGATACCCGATCCAGGTCCGACCAGATCCAGGTCCGACCCGATCCAGATCCGACCAGATCCAGATCCGACCCGATCCAGGTCCGACCCGATCCAGATCCGAACCGATCCAGGTCCGACCAGATCCAGGTCCGACCCGATCCAGATCCGACCCGATCCAGGTCCGACCCGATCCAGATCCGACCAGATCCAGATCCGACCCGATCCAGGTCCGACCCGATCCAGGTCCGACCCGATCCAGGTCCGACCAGATCCAGGTCCGACCCGATCCAGATCCGACCCGATCCAGATCCGAACCGATCCAGGTCCGACCCGATCCATATTCAGTTTGTACACGGCGCGCGTGATATTTCTCTGCCTGAGCAGATCATAGCTCCTGTCCCTCAGACACTGATGACGTCATCGCCTGTCCCTTAGACACTGGTGACGTCACAGGAACTAAAATACCGTCGTCGCTGGGCAGAAAACCCTACTTCTACTTCGTCAGAGGTGTTTCTTCCTTTCCTGGCTCCTCTCGTTCATGTTCAGTAGTTGTTTGCCGAGTCGGCACCACTGTGGCTAGTTTTCGCTCGGTTTCAGCTGTGCGGGTTTCAGCAGACAACGCACAGTTCTGCTGATTTGGTGGCAGCGCAGCTTCGGCTACAAAACAGCTGCTCAACCGCCGCACGGCAAAACGGAAACCGACAGCATCGTTGCATCGCTGCTCACCCGTCAGTTCATCAGGACAATGGCATAGCTCGGTCCACCTATTCACACCTACACTCCCCGCTTTACAGCGTCCTTCCACGAACAGCTTGCACTGTCTTGACACAACACGAACGACAATGCTTTCTGTGAGCTCGTCAACACAGAAAAGCACGATAGCACCAGTCCCTACACAGCAGTGGTGCGGAGCTCGCACTCAACACTAGAAGCTGGTGAATAAGAGTTCAGATGATTCCATCAGGTGACCGGGGCCAAGCCTCAAGACTGATCCAACAAACGACGGAGCACGTCATTCACTAGACAGCGTCAACTCGCTGTTATCCCACTATTCTCCCAAACAGACATAACTGGTCATAGATCATCCCATTTCCCTTCATTCTTTACAGCTCTTGGGGGGCACGGCGTGACACACGCACACACACACACGCACACACACACGCACACGCGCACACGCGCACACGCACACGCACACGCACACACACACACGCACACACACACACACACACACACACACACACACACACACACACTCACACACCATGCAGCACGCTATAGTCATGTACCAACCACCACATGTACACTCAAAACCCGCTCAACGGTACAACCTGTGCTTACTTCACACAAAAATCACGTTCATTCGTCACTATCTCGCTACTATTAACTATGATGGCCATCATGAGTAGTTCTGTCTCCATATCTGCGCACAGATAAGCTCTCACCGACCTGTCTGGCGGCAAAGGATCTGCTTTGTCGCCTCAGGTCTAGCGATACAATGTTAACAGTAACAGTTTCACCACAAAACGCAGGAAAGCGACACATGATAACAGGTTCGTACAACACTCATGGTGGTCACACGACATTGGTGAAGTTAACAGGTCAGTATCAACGACGCTGGCTGTAAAAGAAAACGCCTGACCCAAAACATGTGGCGTATCCAGTCGTCGCCAGTCCAGCGAAACAATAACTGGCTTCTTAGTCACTGCTACACAGCTTGAGCTCTAGTGGAAAGCTCTCTCGGTCTCTCAGTGATCTAATCGTTACGGCGCAGATCACCCAGCCAGTGAAGCTAGCTAAAGTAGAACGAGTCCGGTCCGGTCCGGCAGGGGCTGCGCGGAGCGCCACTGCCAACTCCGTAACCTCGCAGGCTCTCTCCGAAACTCGACTCCATCCTCTCCAGGCTATCACTGCGAGCGGGACTGCGCATCCCGCTGCCGAAATCCGCCTCCCTCGGACGCAGGCACTGCCCGTAGCCCGGGTCCCTGCCACGCAAACTATCGCTGAACTTCACCTCCCTCCGTAGACTGTCACCGGAGGCGAGCTCCCTCCGTAGACTGTCACCGGAGGCGAGCTCCCTGCTCAGCAGATTGTCCCCGAAGTTAGCCTCCCTGGTGCGCAGACTGTCGCCGAAGTTGATCTCTCTACTCCTCAGACTGTCGCCGGGACCCGTCTGGTGGCTGGCGGGGGACAGACTCTCCCTCTCCCTCTCCCTCTCCCTGCCCCGACACGGCACCTGGTACCGGCTGCGGTCCCCGGTGACCGGCGGCGGGCCGAAGCTGGCCTGTCCGGCGTGCGGCGGAGTGAGGCGACCCGAGCCGAGCATGCCGCGGCCCAGACCCAGATCCAGTTGGCTGTCGGGCCGACCCAGGTCCGTCGCGAAGCCGGGGGGTGGAGGCTCCGGTCGGGCATCCTTCGCCTTCCGACGCGCACAGAGCCGGCCCACCAGAATGCCAAGACAGAGCAGCAGGCAGACGGTGATACCCAGAGTCAGGTACAGGATGAGCCGCTCCTGACCGTCTGAAAACCAGCACAGCATAGCGTCAGACGGACCAGCACAGCGTCAGACAACCCAGCACAGCGTTAGACGGACCAGTACAGCATCAGACAACCCAGCACAGCGTCAGATGGACCAGCACAGCGTCAGATGGACCAGCACAGCGTCAGATGGACCAGCACGGCGTCAGACGGACCAGTACAGCATCAGACAACCCAGCACAGCGTCAGATGGACCAGCACAGCGTCAGATGGACCAGCATAGCGTCAGACGGACCAGCACAGCGTCAGACAACCCAGCACAGCGTCAGATGGACCAGCACAGCGTCA